>JALLBI010000077.1:0-36636 GCA_036940125.1 Mediolabrus comicus
GGAGTAAATTTTGACAAACTAGATACTTGCATTCACGGCTAAATCTAGAGAAGATTAGGAGGGGGCAAGAGGAGTGGGACTAGCAAAAGTTGGGGGAACTACTTCATCCTATGTACGTACTCATATGTATTTACTCCTACTTGTGTGTTGTTAGGTACTCGAACGTACTCTCCAAAAAGGAGTACCAAACAACTAGGTAGCGACAGAACACCTTGTAATAGTCCTATTTATTTTATCACATAAGGTATCATGATAATACTCGGCTTTGATGTAGAGGACATCTTGCGTGTCGTGATTGGCGTCACGTTGGGATTGTTGACTATCTATCGAAGAGAAATGAGCTGCAACCGAGTGTTTCACGAAGAAGAGCAAATACTTGATAATATTGATAATAAAAATAACAATAATCCTTTGGGAGAATCGGGCGATAGTATTGATGAGAACAAAATACATGACAGAAAGAACAAAGGTCGGCAGCCAATTAGAAGACGCAAGTCTTCTTCGTCAATACCCAGCTTGGTGTCGCCACAAAACGATGGCGCCTCAGAAGAAGGTTCATACGGAAATCATCAGAGTGAAGATCCAACAGAGGAACTTCTAGAGTCAGCCGGCCTCTTTTTATCAGGGGGTCCGTTCCTAGCCGTGTTCATTGCAGTCTTTGATCATTTAGTGGCTTGTACATATATTTACGCTCTGTTAACTTTTGAGAGTGCCCGATCATTAATTGGTAGCTTTCGGAAAGATGATCACAATGGGAGAGTCAATAATATTGAGCAGACAATTGACACCGCCACTAATGCAAGGAATAAATTGCAACCAAATACTAAAGTTACTGAAAAAGAAAATCAGCACGTATACAATGTCGCATGGAATGCAGCAACGGAATATTTTTCATCCATCTCTGCCAAACTGGATGAAACTTCATCAAGTACTACACCAACTGCTTCAAAGGGTAATGATATTGCAACATCTTTTACAACAAGATCAAAATCGACAAATAATTTGACGCAATACATGTCTGATGAACATTCTCGGAGGTTGCTAATTGAAATGATAGCAATGGCCAATCGTGGGAGCATGGACGTTACTTTGTTACCCAGCGATGCGACGATTGGCATATTTTCGTACTTAGCCCCAAGAGATGTGCTATCATTTGCTTCTACTAGTCGATCCACGATGAGAATGTTGGATGATGGATTCTCCAACACCAACACTCCAACTCAAAATGTTAACGGATCTAGCAATCTTGATTCGGCGCTACTTACCTATTTGGAAAGCGCTTTTTCAGCGCGACTTTGCTTGGATATTATCAGATTGGCAAATTGGACGCGAGGCTTTATTGCGTTCCATGACATGCTACAACAATGATGCTATACAGGGCTATCGAAATTCACATAGAGGGAAAGTGTTAGAACATATACTGTCAATTGTAATGCATCCAACTGATGTGTTGAACGAAATTGAAACCAGCACGCCATTTACTCGCATCATCAACACCCCATCATCTATGAAGGAGTTTTATTTTCTCTTCTCAGAAGTCTGGCTCAACTATAGTATTGCAGGCTGTAATACCACCGACAAGTGCCTTATTGGGCTTCATGGACACTGTTTCGACATCTCCAACTTTGTTGAGGATCATCCAGGTTCGACAGAAACTCTTTTACTCCAGGCTGGAAGAGATGCTACAGTCTTCTTTGAATCAATAGGCCATAGCCGCACAGCAAGGAAAATGGCCGTGGGGATGACTGCGGTTGTGAACGGGAATTGTGTCAATTGGCACTGTGCAGATGCTCCTTTTCATAGAGATACTTCTATTCAAAGNCAGGCTGGAAGAGATGCTACAGTCTTCTTTGAATCAATAGGCCATAGCCGCACAGCAAGGAAAATGGCCATGGGGATGGCTGCAGTTGTGAACGGGAATTGTGTCAATTGGCACTGTGCAGATGCTCCTTTTCATAGAGATACTTCTATTCAAAGTCCTTCTTGTGGATTGTTTCGACCTAATAGCAAGCTGATAGAAGGAAACAATGCAATCCCAGGCTTCCTCATCCCAATCAAGAGATCCAAACCAAGGGGGCAAGGTGGGCTTTACCATATACGGCAGCGTTTGAGAGAAGAGGAGGAAGAAGAATTGCAGAAAGCTCAGCGCTGGGTGAATGAACATCTTGGTTCAGATAGACTGTTCGGTGGTGTTCATGTTTACTATGATCCATTTTGCTCTTCTTGGCGATGGTGGTATACTAATGTGGATTTCAATCCTGTATTTTCTGAGAGTATTGTTGTGTAGAATAAAGATTGGCACTATTGACCGGGTATATAGAACATGTATCAGTAAATATAATGCTTGTTGGAATTTATTGGTATTATCCGATGGGATGCAAAATATAGGTGTATCATCTAGCTACGATTTTTCTTCTTCAGTTCTGCTACATACTTCATAGCTAGCTATTTTTTGAGTGTATTACAATGTGTCAAGGTTTTGAAAGAAAATATTTAGTTCTTTTCCAAAGCAGCCTTGAATTTCTCAAGAGCCTCGCAACCTTCAATCAACTCGATCAAACATTCCTCATCCAAAGGTGCCCTAGTGGCCTCAAGGTTGTTACTTGCAGCAATCTCCTCCACGGTTTCCCAGGCCAACTTTGCTTCAACAGAGTCCTTTCCGTGAGTCTCTGCAGCGGTTCTAGCAGCTGCAAGTGCTGCCTTCATTGCTGAATCTTCGGAGACAGCTCCAGAGGATGCGGGTGAGGCGAGCTTGACTCCCTTAAGTTCATCTGCAAGTGATTTGACCATATCAAGCTCGTCCTTCGTCTTGGTAAGCAGCTGGGATAGGGCCTTGACTTTGCCTGCATACTCTTCATCGACCACGGCTGGCTTGAATGCCGCGCTGTAACCATTATATGCATGTTTCAGATACGCAGCATCTGGTGATAATAAGATGCATCTACAAGAAAATTGACTCACCTGTTATCGGCAGCATCCATCTCCTCCACAATGTCCCAGAGCACACGTGCTTCGGGGGATGAGGCACCATACTTCTTCGAAGCATCAAGGGCAGCTTTAATGGCTTCGGAGCTATCCACACGTTCGGAAAGAGCAGTTGCCCGACGATGTTGGGAGATCATGCTGGCAGGCGCAAAGCCCGATGTGGATGCGACCAAGAGTGAAGTTAGAAGGAGCTTCATTGTGATATGTTTGTGTGTTTTTTGTTTGTTTGGCTGTGATATTTATCGGCCTTCGTTTTATGAAGAGGAAGGAATGAGGTCGTTGTGGAACGATGCAGCCGAAGTACGTGAATTTGCCTCTTCTGATCTTCTTCTTCGATGGGAAAGATCCTCTTTGATGGCGGACAGCTGTTTCTGCTGGGACAGCTGGCCTCCGCCATGTGGCATTTCGCAGCGATCTGTCCGATGGAAGTTGAGACATGTCCCCCCTCTGTCCAGTTTACATTTTTTTACCACCTATCCACCATCCACACAACACCCACATAACACATCACACACCGACCCACCGATCAACCAAGTACTTATCCTCACTATCAGCGCCTTGGAATGAATGAACTGGCCAAGGCGCCGTAATAATAGCAATGTTTTTTTCGTATAAAATGGCAATCTTGGCGCTTTTGGAATCCGCCATCCAAAGAGTTTCATCCTCACCGAGAATAATGATGAGAGAAATAGCTTGTGCGTTCGTTCCGCATATAGAGAGAACTAGTCATAGTTATAGATGCAATGGTGTTTGTGACACTGGATCCAGTATATTGAAGAGACTTTCTTCCAATACATGTCATATGTCGAGTAGTAGTATTGACATAGAAGAAACCAATGCAACAAGCAACAATGGCAAAAACAACAAGAAGAAGACATCACTCCAATCTGGCAGAGAAAAGCGACGCAAATTCATAGGTCTTGCCAAGGCAGTTGACAGAGGACAGTGGGAGAACACATATCAGCCTGGTGGTGAAGATGGATGCTCTTTTGAGGCTAAGAGTGGTTTACCCAATCGAGACAAGCCGTTTTGTGTTTTGGGAATTGAGAGTAGTTGTGATGATACTGGAGCTGCCATCATCCGAAGTGATGGAAGAATCCTTGGCGAATCACTAGCATCTCAACATTCCATCCATGAAGAATGGGGAGGAGTTGTTCCTGGGTTGGCAAAAACAGCTCACGAGGAAAATATAGATCGAGTTATTAATGAGGCATTGCAAAAGGCTAACATGGAACTTAGTGGTGTAGATGCAATTGGAGTGACTGTTGGACCAGGGCTAGAGATTTGTTTACGAGTGGGCTGCAATAGGGCAAGAGAGCTGGCGATTGAGTACAACAAACCATTTATTGGAGTGCATCATCTAGAAGCTCATATCTTGATGGCAAGAATCCCCACTGAGAAGCATGATAACAACAGTGATGGTTCAGTAGCGGATGAAGTACGCGGCGTTTCGAGTCGTGCTATGGAATTCCCATTCCTTGCTTTGCTTGTCTCCGGAGGTCATTGCCAAATACTCAAATGCCTTGGAATTGGAAGATATTCTATAGTTGGTGGCACCCTGGATGACTCTCTGGGTGAAGCATTTGACAAGACAGCTCGTCTCTTGGGATTGCCAGTTGGGGGAGGAGGCGGTCCAGCAGTCGAGGCACTTGCCAAAGATGGAGACCCCAAGTCTGTCACATTACCCATACCATTGCAAAAACGAAAAGATTGCGATTTCTCATATGCAGGTCTCAAAACAGCAGTTCGATTAGCAGCAGAAAAGATTTGTGTTGAACGCGGCGTTGAAACTGTGGCTGAATTGCCTCATGAGGATAAAGCAAACATTGCAGCATCATTCCAAAATGTGGCATTTCGTCATGTTGAGATCAGATTAGGCAGAGCTATGGATCAGGTGCAAGAACAAGATGGAATCAAAACTCTTGCTGTGGTGGGTGGAGTTGCCGCCAACAAGGAATTGCGAAGGCGGCTGGACGCTTTGTGTTCTGAGCGAAGTGAGCCGTGGGATATGTTGGTACCTCCCCCACGATTGTGTACAGATCAGGGTGCGATGTCTGCATGGGCTGCCGTGGAAAGAATAATGGTAGGGAGCTCAGATCTGCCAGAAGGACATGAGGTTTTTGCTAGATATCCATTCAGCCTGTCATCTACAGATGGTGAAGGGTAATAACGTATGTAAGTAAACCACTATCCAAATCAAAAAAATTCATTCATTGATCACAATAGATTGCTTGTTTCTTTTATGCATAAATAATAATGACGAGGACGCTTAGAGGATGCACATCAATCTTCAAGCATCGATTAAGAAGTAACTAGCCGTCGTAACGCCTCAGTTACGAAACTACCACCATCCACGCTTCCCTCTGCTGCAACGACTCTCAAAGCAGCTGCTGCTTCATCTTCTGTTACTTCCAACTCAGAAACTATCACATTCACATCCTCCATTTTTACTGATATGCTGGCAGCGGTAGCCCCTAATTTCGAGCTATTCAAAGCGCTTAGCGCTTTATTAGACCGCGATGCATCCAATTCGGTCTCTTGGACTCGGTCTGTCACAGAGTCGAGTTGTTTTGCCTCTTCCTCGGCTGTCATGGTAGATAAATAATGTTAGGAGTTGCTTTGGTTGTTTGTTTGGGTTATGTAGGTTTGGCTTGGCTCGTGGCTCGTGGCTGTTTTTTGCGGCGGTCCGGGGGGTCCTTCCTTGTCCCTTGACGCCCTCTCCTCCCCTTCCCGTTTTCTAATGTGAGAGGAAATAGGAGAAAGGAGAAGAGAAAAAGGATGAAAGATGAAAAATGAAAATGAAAAGAACCAACTAATAGTAGGTAAGTTGAGCGTTGCAGCGTTGCAGATGAGAGATAATAATATTATGAGATAGAGACGTTCAAATTAACTGAGACATGTGTAAATCCTTCCTTTATCTGGTTGTTGCAGCTGAATTGTTTTCACAGATCCACCCAGGAGAGGCGTTTGCTTCCGTTTCGCTACCAAGAAGTAGTAGTCAAAAGCTATACTTCTTTCAACTACACGAGATGTTATCATCACAGACAATAACCCCGTCTTTTTGGCAACCAGGAACAGAGATCCTTTCACTTGATCCAGATACTCTCGCAAGCAGTAGCGGAAGTAGCCCTCAAATTGCAAAAGATACTGATTACGCAAAAGCTATTCTAAAATCATGGAAGGAAGATGTTGACACACGAACAGCGGAAACAACATCGATGTGTACTTCTATCGAATACAAATGCAACAACAATAATGGAACGTCACTCCATGGCTATATATACCGAAGATCAACAGTAGAAGGCTTAGAAAAGGTCTCATCAGATGTGCCAGGTTTGATTTTATTTCACACAGGAGCAGGTCCACAAGATATGTTTCTTAAATGGAAGGCTGATTCTCTTGTTAATGATGAAATCTTTCCGGACGGTTGTGTCGTTCTTGTCGCCGATATTATCGGTGATAAAGATGGATGGGCATGGACTGACAGATCTAGATATGAAACAGTGAGGAAATTGGTATTAACTCCAGATGAAAATGGAGAAAGGAATGAATTACAAAGTAGAATCCGTGCGGCAGTGGACACGTTGCTCGCGCAACCTGGTGTTGATAGCAACCGGCTTGCTGGTCTCGGATTCTGCATGGGAGGACATCCAATCTTAGAAATGGCAAGAATGAAAATACCATCAATCAAGGCGCTTGTTACTTATCATGGTGTGTTTGATGGTGTTGAGCGTTTAAGTTTAGGTTCCACTGACAGCAATGATGAATTGGGTGAGAGCAAACCAAATGTTCTCATTTGCACAGGGGATGATGATCCTTTTGTTACAGAACAACATCTTCAAGGAGCGATAGCCATCTTTACTAAAGTTGGATGCAACTGCAGAGTAATGTCATTTGAGAACACAAGACATGGCTTCACAAATCCAGCCCAAGACTATAATCCGAGTGATGCATTTACATTTGATGCCCATGCTTATTTAGAATCGTTTTCAGCCACGCGGTCACTATTGAGAAAGGCATTTGAACTTGACAAGGAAGATTAGGCGGCAGCCAGCTTTAACAAGATTCACTGGTGGTATGTCCCTAATTTTATCTCTGATTAACTTTGTAAAGCTGATAGTACAAAACTACGGTGAACAACATGATCCAACAAGTCGTCGTCATCGTCATCATCATCATTATCTTCATTTATGCACTCTGACTGCCTTGTCTTGCAGTGACGACACGTATCAGGCGCAATGATAGAGCCTCTCATACTCTCTACAAGGGCTCGCATGTCCTTGACTTCATTTCTTCTTGACAAAATTTCAGATAGTTTGGTAGATAAATCATCGCGTTCTGATTGAAGTTTGCATAATTCTTGCTGAAGGAGGTTTACACTTGAGGTGAGATCAAAAACTTCTTTGTCTCTTGCTTTCAACGCAGAGAACATGCATGAAGACGTTGTCTTTTTGGTGTGAGATGCTAGTTCCTGAAATAGGCTCTGATTGGCAAGATTCTTTTTCGCGAGGAGTTGATTTTTATCCCTTTCCAAATCGAGCTGGTTTCGTGTTTGCTCGAGAGAGGACTCGAGCTTTCGGCACTTGCTTGCGAGTGCAATGGAGTTCCTTAACAACAGTTTTCTCCTCCCAAGTGTTTGTCCTACATCATTAGTTGCATCGCCGTCTTCATCGTCGTCAATCAACAGATCTTCGTGTTGGTACATTTCCAATAGTTCAGTTTTCTGTTGTATAATCAGCTCAGACTTCGCGTACTCTGTTTGTAGTTGGGTGAGGGTAGTCTTTGTGTCGGCATGATCTTGCTTGAGACGTTGCCACTCTGCGACACCTTGTTCGTGACGTATTCTAATAGTGTTCAGCTCGCTAGACTTCACTTTGAGATCAGATCTTACTTCAGAAAGCTGTCGCTCGAGCTCCTTGTTAATGTCCAGATAATCTGCTTCTTTTGCTTCTTTTTCATATCGAAGTTCGTTTAGGTCGTGCTGCAACGTTTTTGCCTGCTCAACAGCATGCTGCAAAGTTGTTGCTTCGCTGTGGATGGCATCTTCGTATTGTTGTCGAACACTTCTCAAGGACGATGCATTTGCCTCACATTCTTTTTCGGCCTTTATAGCTCGTTGCAAGAATGCAGCAGCTTCGTTTTTAGCATGGTTCAAATCTCGGTGAGATGATAACATCTTTCGTTTATATTGCAGAATTTGGTGCTGGAGCTCCTTCTCTCTGTTGCTGACGGCATCATACAATGATGATTGATGTGATAACTGTGTCTTAAGACTCTCTATTACATCCGCGTTATTGGCGATAGCACCGTGTACCTCCTCTGCTTTATGGCATTCATCGGGGGACCTACAACTTGTTGAGCAAAGACACAAAGATTGATCAAACGAATCGGGCAATGAAAGTTGCGTAATACTCAGCTCAAAGGCAGAAATGTCGTCTGATTTTTCAATAGGACTCGTCGTTGCGGTAGTGACATTGTCTACGTCCATTTTGCTTCTTGTAGGGTTTGGCATTGGAGATACCGCCGTCGTGAGTTTCTACTGATCAGTCATTGACTGACTTGCTTAGCTCTAGGCGGATAGTAAGGGAAGATACTAGAATGGATTCGCCGAGTTGTTGGTAAATAGGCGTTCGAGAGTGACAGAATTTTAAAGTCAGGCGAAAGAAAGCAAAAGCTCTTCTTGAGCTTTCCTCCTCTGATAAGTATACAGTAATACAGAAAACAATGATGGAGGACGAGGTACGGCCAACACACCACCAGCAAGAACCCGAACTATCACCACAACAACAAGAGAAACGACGCTCCACGGAAGACAATCGACGGGATCGATTGATAGACGCAGGCAAATTCAAGGATGAACAGATAAAAATTCTTACCGATGAGAACAAACAGCTCACTAGAGCGTTAGAACAAGTTGAGGAGGAGCTGTCAGCACACCAGGCTGCCAAAGACAGTGCTGTTCAGGAGAGTCGGACTCTGAGAGAAATGAATTGTCGCCTCCACGCCAAGGTAGAGTCCTCGGAGGGAAATGCCAACAGCTTGGCTGAAAGAGCGAAGGAGATGGAGACAATGACAACGAAGAATGCTGAGTTGTTCCGATTGTTAGAACAGGAAGAGTCGAACAATGAGAAGATTATGTCTGAATTGGAACTGTGCAAAAAGAATGAAAAATGTCTCCAAGAGAAGCATGCCGCTCTCGTGCAATCTTACAAGGTGGCCGATAGTAAAGCTGAGTCTGCTACCCGAGATAATCGGCTCAAGACAGAGGAGATTCGAGTATTACGATTAGAGGTCGAGCAGCTGAGACAGGCTCACTCTGACTTACAAATCAAGTCTACTGTAGAGCTGGAGGCAGCTCAAGAACAGTTGCGGCTGAGGAAAGAGAAGCAATACCAACTGCTGGGAAAGTTACAGTCTCATGAGCTTACTACCAGACAAACGGAAGAGCACACTGCCGAAATGGAGAAGAACATCAAAGATCTACGAGAAAGGTCTTCAGAGCTACAGACTGCATTGCGTTTGGAAACGAGTGCCCGGATAAGTGAAAACGATGCCAATCGAAGGTTAAGTGTCGAGCTCAAGACCATGGCTTCAGATAACAAGGACCTCAACTCTTCACTGCAGAGCTTAGAACAAGAAAGGCTCGCGTTGGAAGCCGAGGCTAGGGGAAATGGAGAGCAACTGCGTGAGATGGCCGAAAAGGTGTTTCAGCTGCTCGAACGGGTGAAATTGGCAGAGCTTGGTAAGAAGAAATCTACGGAAGCTTTATCACGGAAGGAACAGGAACTATTTGCCACAAAGAAGCAATACAATCGACTGTCGGAAGACGTTCTGGATCAAAAACGACGTCGTGAAAAGATTGAAATTGAGAAGAGGGCGTTGGAGGAACAACTGCGTGGATTGAAAAAGGCCAACAATCAGTTGGGTCATAAACTGAAGGAAGAAGCCAAGCTAAGGATAAAAGCTGAAGAAGTTGCCCAGGTGAGCGATGAGAAGGTCCATAAATTGGATGGGCGAATTGCATTCCTTCTCAATAAACTACAACTTGATGAGGAAACTATCACTGTACAACAAGAAGAGATGAAGAAAGTTGACACACAACTACAAGCTATTACAGTTCGATGTGATTCTTTGCAAGGTAAGCTTACGCAGGCAGAAGAATATGGACGAGCTACAGATGCAAAGCTAAAAACGTCACAAAAGGAGCTGAAGGATGTCAAAATTAATCTAGAAGCGATAGAACGGTCAATTCAGGCAAAGGAGGCGAACGATCTGGATGAAGAAAGAAGGGCAATCCAGATTAAGAATCGATCTACTTCCGCTGATAAAGGTGGCACGACGAATGGGTCTCGCCAATCTCGTTTCTATGTCGATTTTAGATCATCTGTTGGTCATGCTGCGATTACCGGCAAGTGTCCTAGCGCTCAGGCGTGGATCGAAGAGAGGGGTTGTAACAGTTTTCTGCGTAGAACATTCAAAAGTCACAATCCTCAAGAGGCACTCGTGAAGAAGATGGCCGAGATGTACAATACAATATCATTTGACGAAGAAGAGAAAGAAGAATTACAAAGGACTATGAAGTCACGCGAGAAGGACATAGAGTCTTTGAATCGTGAATTGACAAGAATACAAACGAAGGTCTGTTCAGAGGAAGAATCAAAGCGACGAATTTTGTTGAGATATATCCGCGCCGTCAAAGCATCAGTTAGTTTGTAAGTATATATACATACATGCCTTGTTTGAACTTATGGTATTCCTAATCATACTTATTATATATACGTCACTCCTTACTTTCACTTTCTTAACGAAACATATACGCAGAGGCGAGCCAGGCAGTGAGGATTACAGGTTAGAAGTTGGAACTGTCGGTGCTGGAAGAGTGCACCTGCCAGAGTCAGGCCTGGTAGATGAAGATGCTTACGCTATAGCCTCAATTCTCAGGAACAACATAACAATAGAAGAAATCCAGTTAAGGAGGAACAAAATCGGTGATGATGGCGCTCGTGCAATCGCTTCTATTTTGGCAGAGAATTGTGCACTAAAGTTTATTGACTTGCGTGAGAATCGTATTAGCACGATGGGGACGAAGGCGATAGCCGATGCTCTTGGACGGTCAGAACGAATCAAAAAGGTGTTCGTACATCCGGGCGGTAAAATCGAAGCGTTTGGGGTCTCTTCCTCATCGTTGGATGTAGATGAGTCAACATTTTTCACTTCTATTTGTTTGGTAGATGTGAGAGATAATCATCCGCCACCTAAGAGTAGCATTTCTGAACGAGTGTGACATCCAACGAGGCATTGCCTCTTGTGAAGTTGTTTACTCTTGTTTTGTGCCATACCTAATTGCCATGTAATGAAGAAAGGTCAAAATGAAGCTAGAGATACTGCACTGTCGCTCTTGCCCTACACTTTTTTTTCTCCACAAGGGAAGATGTATTCATTGAGTCTCATTCTTTGCCTCTCGACCTCGCTCGACTCATGACTCCAGACAGCTCTCATGAGATGTGTATCTTAAATCTAATCGGAAGAAATTACCACACTTTTGTAGGCAAAAGTGTTGTGGTGCCGTTTGCACGCCATCCACCTGCATCCACCCTACTGCCACCATCCACCCAACCAACCCATACCATACTGTGGTTGCCGAGAGATATTATCTCTAGAGGTTGATCACATAATAGACACTGCAATAAATAATATGGCAGACGACGAAGAAGAAGAGCTCCGTCGGCAATCCGAGGGTGACCAGCCGAAAAAGAAGAAAAAGAAAAAGAAACCCAAAGTCGACGGTGACGGAGCTGCGGAAGATGGTGATGCACCCAAAAAGAAGAAGAAAAAGAAGAAGAAGCCAGTCGGTGATGAATTGGAGGATCGTATCCGAGCAAAGGAGCAAGCTGCCGATGGTAATATAGACGACGGCGATCAGAAACCCGCTGCCAAAAAGAAGAAGAAAAAGAAGAAACAGTTGGATAGATTAGATGAACAAATAGAGGCCAGGCAGCGACATGAACAACAGCAGGAGGATGATTACAATGGTGGAGTGGCCGTCGCTGCTGTGGCGGCTGCTGCATCCTACGAGCAAACCACCAACGGTGATGACTCGAAAAAGAAAAATATGTGGAATGACAACAATGCTCAGTATGGCACCAGAAACTATGATGGAGATATAGAAATGGCACAGCAAGGCAACGGTGAAGACGCCTATTGTTTTGAGGCGGACACAGAAATCATGGCTGAAATCCAACAGGATACCACAGTTCAAGTCGATGAGTCGGGGGGTATTCAAGCATTTGTGGCAGAAACCATTGAAATTGATGGGGCTGACGTAGGTATTATCAAGTCAGACGCTGAAATAGAAGCAGAGGAAAAGCGCAGATATNGAAATTGATGGGGCTGACGTAGGTATTATCAAGTCAGACGCTGAAATAGAAGCAGAGGAAAAGCGCAGATATATGAAATGGTTCGGGGCGGCAGTTTGTTGTCTCGTCGTAATTGTGTTGGCAGTGGCTGTCCCTTTGACATTGAAGTATACCACAAAAGTCATCAATAGAACACGGTACGTTTCCGATCCACCGACGGAACCCCCCAGTCAAATGCCGAGTATCATGCCAAGTGGTCAGCCAACTAGTTTGAAATTTATGGAGATTGTTGACTTCCTAACACCTCTTTCTGGGGATGCGTTGAAAGTTCAGGGAAGTCCACAATATAAGGCAGCCATGTGGATGGAAAGTGGGGACATGATGCCCAATCCTCGGGGTGGTACTGGATTGTCCATTGATGATGCTGGTTTTACCCAACGCTACATTATGGCGTTATTCTATTATGCGATGGATGGAGACAATTGGGTCCAAAAGCAGGGATGGTTGAGCGAAAAGAGTGAATGTGAGTGGTTTGGTATCGATGGAATTAGTGAGGGTTGCGGGAATGATGGGATAGGTGGATGTATCAAACGTTCCGATCTTGTTGGGGATTACAATAAAGTTTGCCGGCTTGCTATGGGTCGATTGAATAATCTTTTTGGAGAATTACCCAAGGAATTGGGGCAATTGCGAGAGATGAGATATGTTGAAATACAAGATGATTGGCTAATTGGAGAGATTCCTTCCGAGTTGGGTAAGGGGTGGAGGAAGCTACACACCTTCTTGGTTGGGGGGAATGTGATGTCCGGAGGGTTTCCTAAATCTTTTGCTAACAATGAATTCCTTGGGACAGTTTTTATTGATCGGAATAATTTCAATGGAACATGGCCCACTGTGTTTGATACGCTGAAGAACTTGGAGTGGTTGGATGCTGAGGGCAATGATTTTTCGGGAACTTTGTCAGACGGAATTGGAGAGCTAAAGAATTTGAGTGAGTTGATGTGTGCTGATGATTTGTGTTATATATATATGTGAAAGTGTATGTGAGAGTGCTGACCTTTGTACGTTTCTTTTTATTCCACCATTTCGTAGGGATTTTTAATGTGAATAACAATAGCATCAGTGGAAAGCTCCCTGATACATTCGACGAATCAAATCTGATTGAGGATTTTGAGGTGGCGTACAATGAATTTACTGGGCCTCTTCCTGAATCGCTTGGTAAGGCAAAATTTCTTAAAGATTTACGTGCATCTGGTAATGAACTCTCCGGTGGTATTCCTGTCTCTTATTATAAGCTGAAGAATTTGGAGGAACTGTATATTGACAACAATAGAATTGTCGGTGAATTGCCTCAAACTTATGAGCCGTTTTATGACGGGCTGCAAGAACTTTCAATTCATACAAACAAGGGCATCAAGGGACGGTTCCCGGTTGAGAATTTTGAGGACACATTGAGAGTGAAGGTGCTTGCACTTCATAATACTGAGCTGACTGGTCAAATTACTGAGAATATTTGCAGTCGATTGGATCCCAATCTGTCTTACACAAGACTAATGACTCTGACAGCTGATTGTGACAAGCTCAAGTGCTCGTGCTGCACTTGCTACAATAATGGAAAGATCGTATCAACTTACCCTTAACTAACCTTAACAATAATGGTGACTAGAGAAAGCTAATGGGGAAATGTACCCATAATAGATAAAATTAAGAATGTCATTTGACATTTTTATGATCTATTTCTTGCTGAACCCTTTGCCATTGCCAAGCTTTGTTTTCTGCTTCTTTGAATCTTTCTTTTTACCTGATGACAATGGCTGAGGAGTTATCATTTTCATATTTTCATCTGATACTTTCTCTACAGACACTTGCGGAGACTGTATCTTCTCTTTTCTAATGATTGGTGTGCCAGCCTTGTTGGAGTCAAACTCGATAGGTATTGTTTCTGATGGAAGACTCGTAGCATTAGTAGCGGTAGCGGTGCTGGAAGCTGCACGCATTTCATCTATTGTCCAAACTCGTGCTTGATTATTGTTGCTTACGCTGATGGTGCTTGATATTTCTGTGTCTTCTACTTCTAAACTTCTTTCTTTCTGTGCATTCGTCATGTCTACATTGTTTGTTGCTTGATCATTTGCTGGTGACGATGGAGATGCCACTGATGCCACCCCTTTGACAGCCATTTCACCCACCTTCAACACAGCCCCGAATCCCATCCCAGCAGCAGTAAAAACTCCACCTACAACAGCTCTACCAACAGCTCTAGTAGGATCTTCAAGAACTTCCGCAACAGACGAGTTGCGGTCGAATGATTTGCGCGATTTTGGATCCGATAAGATTTCATATGAGAACTTTACTTTCTCCCATTCATTTCTAACCTCCTCTAAATTGGAACATTTCCCTGGTAAAATATTACTTTTTATGACCGCATCAGGATGTAATTTTTTAGATAATTTTCTGTAACTTGCTTTGATATCATCCAGTGTGGCGCTTCTTGACACTCTCAACGATCTATATGGATCAACTATATCACCATTGGCATCTCGAAAATCAGCAAGAAAACGAGATGCCTCAGATTCAGTCCTTTGGCCCCACTTGGTTTTACCATTTTTGCTTGGAGGACTTGCATCTGCATCATTGCTGCTGCTGCTGCAAAGGTGTTGTTTCCTTGTCGACGTACGAGAGGAGGGATATAACAAAGTGAACGCGTCGACGACCCCGAGGAAGAGAGAAACCGCTGCAAGCAAAAGTAACAAGTTTGCCATTAATTTTGATGCAAATAGCACCATGTTGTTCACTATCAAGCATTCAAGTAGATATTAGCTCTTTTGAACAACAGTGCCTTGCGTCTTCGAAGACGATGAAGAAATATAAGAGCGAGGGGTGTGTAGATATAAGTGCAACGTGGAACTTGAGCTAACTTGAGGGCACTCCACACTCCACGCTCTTCACTCGCACTCATCTTATATCTAATAGCAATCAAGCTATCAAGTCCAATGCATATGTGGTAATGCAAATGCTATGGTACCTATCGGTGAAATGAGCTACACCACAAACCATTAACGAAGATGTCTCTGGTTCGATTGCTGAAGTGCAGTCTGTTGTTTTTAAGTGCATGTTCAGATATAGTCCCTGCCTCGTCGTTTTCAGCTTATGACACTTCATCGTCACCTTCCAAGATAAGAAATACCTACCTGCATCAAACGCTAGATGACGAGTGCCTATTTCCACAAACGGATCCTGATTTTGATCCTGAAACTAAGTCGTTGAGTGGAGTTGCATATGCGCTTGTTCAAAAGGGAATTGATAACTTGTATCCTCCAACTGAACTATCTTCAAGAAATGCTATGAGTCGAACTGACGGTTATTGGAAGTTTGTAGAGAAAGGAGCGAAACCACCTTTGGAATTCACGTATGGCGAGTTTGATTTGTTTTTCTTTGGTAAACTGTTAGACAGAGCTTGGGAGTACTACGGTGAGACTACTCGTGATAAAACAGCATGGGAGAACAAAACATTTTGTGACATTGGTAGTGGTACTGGAAGGCTTGTCCTGTCAGCGGCAGCTTTGCATCCGCAATGGCGGGTTTGTAAAGGTCTTGAAATTCTACAAGGAATACACAACGTTTCTGTTTCCATTGCTGAAGGATGCATAGTTGCATCAGAAAGAGAGGATGATAACACCAAATCAGTTCTGCGTATACCGAGTGATGAGGATGAAACCACTTTCCTTGATTTGGCACCAACGCAAATGATACATGGATCGTTCACTGATCCTTACCAGTATCTAGGAGATATTGATTGTGCGTTTATTTTCTCTAGCTGCATGAACCCCGCTTTGCTCGAGGAGTTGAGCATTGCCATTGGACGGCAATGTCGGCCTGGAACAATCATAATCACAACGGAGTTTCCTTTGTTTCTACGAGGTCATATAGATCCAATACAAGATGATCCTAGCATGCCTTTTNTTTTCTCTAGCTGCATGAACCCCGCTTTGCTCGAGGAGTTGAGCATTGCCATTGGACGGCAATGTCGGCCTGGAACAATCATAATCACAACGGAGTTTCCTTTGTTTCTACGAGGTCATATAGATGCAATACAAGATGATCCTAGCATGCCTTTTGGTGATTATGAAATCGAGCTATTAGACAAGATTGACGGCTGGTGTTGGCTCATGGGTGGAGAATCTACTGCATACATTCATCGAGTAAAACGTTCTCTTTCGGTAGACTATGGTAGCCAAAGGGAGGTGCCATATTTGGGTTTGAAGGAAGAAGCATTTCAACTAGTACAGCTCATGGAAAAGGGTGAGCTAACGGATTCAAAAGAGTTCATGAGAAATGTAAGGAATAACATGATATTCAATGGGCTGCCTCCGGAATTTCTTCCAGAAGCATCTAATGAATAGTACTAACTACTTAACTGTTGTCTTTTAGTTATGTAGATTACATAATATTTTATCTCTCTTTCATCATTGCACCGAGTCTTCAATCCTCGCCTCTGTGGTGTCGATCATGTTAAAGAACCCAACCTCTCTAATACCAAATATTTCGTCTACATCCAACACTACTCCTTCCATTGCTATCAATGAGCCGCCAACTAACGTCGCTTCTCCCTTGAATGTTCTCTCGACTGTATATTCAAATTCTCCAATCCCAGTGTCATCTTTCGAATCTCCACCTGCAACATACGTTCTACTTAATTTCATATCAAAGATTGTTCTATCTTGATTACCATCGGAAAGGTCCCAAGTTCCATACCATGAAGAGATTAATGGTCCATCGGTTTTTCCAACAGTCACGGTATAATCACTGTTGAGTATTATGTCTGTTGTTGATTTCTCAGAGTCCTCGAGCTCTTCGAGTTGAAAGTGTTTGTCACCAATCCCACCGCCATTGACACCAAGCGGAGAGGATGGCGCAGACTTTCGCCTCCCAACAACCGAGACGAAAGCATGATGAGTTTGTAGGGCTGCTGTGAAAATAAGCAATCCGTAGCGGCGCATGTTTACTGAAGAAGCTATCAATATCAACTGAGTTTGTTCCGGTGTTCCGTAAGAAATATTATGAGAAGTGCGTGACGAGTGAGAAGTAGAAGTCCCGCGGTTTAGGAAGTGAAGGAAAAAAATCTCATAGGGACTGTATTGTGGACTACTCCTAAAACAATGACAAGGGTACAGATCTTTGATTAGACTGAGCAGATAGGGGGTAAGATTTGGGGCTCTCTATGTGCCATTCATGGTACATACCAGAGTCCTAAGTAGCCTCTGGCATCCTACTGACCCTATTATGGTAGTTGTAACTCAAACAGTATTGAAAGTATTACATAATCCTATCCAAAGCGTGGCTCCAATCCAATTCTGCGAAATGCAAGGTAGTATTTCAACAGCTTGCACCATTTGGAAAATGTTTCACTCTCTTCCCTGGTCCTTTCCTTGTAGTCTTTCGACACAAACTCGTTTCCCATGATTGGCTTCAAGAAGTTAGTCATTGTAAATCTCTCCCCACCTGCAGCTGTGGAGGGGTCTTTCGTCACATCTGTACAGGTTTCCACTTCGCAGCGGGCGAGCTGTTCCCACTCTAGTTTTGTGGGCGCTGAAGATGCCGCTGAAAGTCGGTGTAGGTCCAAACCTCGACCTTGCTCTAATGCCTCAAGAAGATGACCCACAACCTTTAAATATCTCTCATTTGTAAGCATTCTGTAGACAAATAAAATGAAGATGACACACATCTAGTGAATGTTGACTTACCGTAGCTACCTGAATGGGTTTGCCACTAGCTTGAGTCAATGCAATCGTCTGTGGGTGACTGCCGCTAACAAATTGATCATACGATACTTCCCATGTTGCCTTACCAGTCTTTTTATTTGGTTTGTATACAGAGTAGCGCCAGGGCTTGGACGCAGTTTTCAATTCGCCAACCGTGAAAGTCATTGGAGCATCTTCTTCGCTGCTACTTTTGTCTTTTGTCTTCGCGTTTTCGTCCACCCAGTCGGCAAGCACAGCAGTAAGTTCGTCGATACCATTACTGCGGACGCCAGCTGCAACAAGAGCCTCCTTGCTCATTTTGCTGCTACTTGTAGCTGCTGCGTATGCTATCTTGACCAGCAAATGTTCCTCTAATACTGAAGCTGGTGCCATACGATAACGCTCTGCCATGTCCATTCTCCAAGCCTCTATTCTACCCTTCAAATCATCTAGTGAATTTACCATATCAGTGTGCCCTCTTCTCTCGAGAGAATCAACATAATTGTACCAAATCTTGAGAGCAGTAATGCATTCTCCTTCGCCAGAATGAAGTTCTTCTTGTGGAATTTGATCTAAATCTACTCCCTTTGATTCTAAATTCTCTAGTGCCTGGCGTTTCTTTTCGGCCTCAATCTTTTCGAACTCTCGAACACTGGTTGGTACGGGTAAAATAATCTCTCCCTTGGTCATAGCAGCTTGTCCCTTTAATGTCAATGAGTAAACTGTGTAAGGTTTCTTTGGAAGTAGAAAAACGACAAACGCAAGTTAGATATCTGTGGACAGAGGGAAACGAAACAATGGCTTTCGAACTTACAGCATATTTGTGTGAGGATTGCCTTGAGCTTTCTTTGATGAATCCACGCTGTGCCAATGGTGGGAATAATTCCTTGAAGTACGACAACGGTTTTTTCTTTGCCATTAATGACCTTGCAGAATTGATCTTTCTTGCGGTGGTTGAAGAAAAATCCGCGGTTTTACTGCAGTATCTATACGATTCAACTGTTCCGCCGTTAATGACCTTCTCCAGCGTACTCATTGACTGCTCGGGACATGCACTTACGGCAAGGAGGATGACACGGGCGCCCTCAGACTGAAAGTCTCTCTCGAAATCACCGGCATGTTGCTTCTTTTCCAAACAAAGGTCGCATGTACCACATTGTTTTCCGAAGGAGGGTTTCTCCCCGAAAAAATCCAGTAATGAAGCCCTGCGACACCCCTCTGTACTCATCGCAAAATCCTTCAATGCATCCATACTGCGAATCGTGGCCTCTCTGACTTCTCCACGCAAGTTTCCAATATAGAAGGAATCTTTGAACTTAGAAAAATCGGAAAGAGATTGAGCGTACATTGTACACTCGGCACTCAATCCATCTCGTCCTGCACGTCCTATCTGCTGATAGTACTCTTCCACTGTCTTGCAAGGTCCCCAGTGAATCACGCGTCGGATATCAGGTTTGTCGATTCCCATCCCAAAGGCGACCGTAGCCACGATAACTGTACACCTTCCAATCAAGAAATTAGTGTGCGCATCCTCTCGCTGACCAATTGAAAGTCCAGCATGATACGGCTTTACAAAAGTAGAAGCAATTTGCTCAGCCTTGCTGAATGCCATGTTCTGATTCGAGTTATCAGCGATTTTGTGTGCCAACGCTTGAGATATCATGGAGCAAATCTGTTCTACTTCCTTCTTCGTTGCACAATACACGATCGTGCTCTTTGCTTGTGTGTAGGATTTGTTGTCAAGCTTCGCGAAAGCTGTTGCAATATCTGTCACTAATGCATCAAATGGGTTTCCAGTGATGGGCTTCCGACGGATTGTAATTTTTAGATTCGGCCGATCAAATGATTTCTTTGCAACTGTTAGGCCTCTTTTCATTTGCATTTTTTTGATAATATCTTGTTGCACTCTTGGTACAGCAGTGGCAGTCAAAGCAAGCAATGGAATGTTACAAAGAATTGAATGAGTCCTGACTGATGTACCAATTTGGAGGAAGGATGGACGAAACTAGAAGAATAATGAAAAAAAAATATGAGAACAAAGAAGTTAGCACATGAAAACAATAAGGTGTGCGAGGCACAGATATACACTTCCTAGCACGTACATCGTGACCCCATTCTGAAACGCAATGAGCTTCGTCGACAGCGATGAGGCAAATTTTAGCAACGAATTGATGCATGTGGGCGAGATTATCACAAAATCCAGCGCTTGTCAATTTTTCGGGCGTAACATAGAGTAATCTGTACTCCCCATTCAAGGCCCTCTCTTCTGCTTGAGGATCACTCTGAGAAGATCCCAGGTATGTTGCAATCTCCAATCCACCCGCTCGGCTATTCAATTTTGCGCACTGATCTTGCATTAATGAAATAAGCGGACTAATAACAATGGCAACCTGATTCAGATGCAATGGTGGAAGTTGATAGGTTAAAGACTTTCCAGCACCGGTCGCCCAAAAAATTGCTGCATCTTTACCTTCTGCCATTAACGAATGGAGAATTGTGAGTTGACCTGGTCGAAACGAAGAGTGTGCAAAATACTTTTGCATGGTATTTGTCAAATCATTTTGAAACTCAAATGGGATGTCGGAAAGTTCATTTGCTAGGACCGCTTGTTCCTCATCTTCGGTGAGTTGTTGGTGACTAGTAGTAGTAGAATCAGCAGTATTGATTGCTACAGCAGCATCCTGGTTATCTTCTGGCGTTTTGAATTTCTTGGCAGGAGGGCCACTCAACAACATGGTATTTTGTTCATTTTCCTTTGGAGCAGATGAAGATGAAGATGGTTGTTTTTGGTAGGGTTGGCGGCGACTTTCTTATTTGCGTATGGATTATTTACAACCGCAGCACGTGGTGCGGCGGTAGCATTATTGTTGAAAGAAGAGGAAGACATTATAACGATGGCAGCGCCCCCAACAACAACGCCTCGAACAGATTGATTTTATTATCTTCTACTCCTTCTATTCTATCCCAATGACAGCACAACCAACAACCCAGCCTTCCAGTTAGTGGATTTGTGTATTACTAATTCCTACATTCTAAATTCTACGCGGGCAACTTCCTCCCCTCCACAAAAAAAACACTTCACTGAACCATGGTGCACTTACATCAAGCGTCTACGCTAGCCCTCATTGGCATCAATATCTTAGCTACATGCGTCAATGGCTCACTAGGTCCACCATCTTCTCCATTCATCATTCCCGAGACGAGAGGAGGAGGCTCCACAAAGGCGCTGAAGAGGGATGACGATTATTTATCACACAGCACATCAACATCACTTCCTCAAGACATCATCACTGCTGGTGATCAATCATTGGAGCAGCCACGAACCTCATTACTTGGAGAGTCTTATTCGTCACAAGACGACGGGGACGCAGCAGATGCGAGTACGCTGTTTGTAAAGAAGAAGGATGGACGGTTGGAGCCAATCGATAAACAAAAGATATTACGACGACTTCAAAATCTATCCGACGGGCTGAATCTATCCTTCCTCTCTCTCCCAAAACTTGCCACGTCAATCCTCCTAGGAACATACCCAAATGTTACCACAACTGAAATTGACACATTCGCATCTGAAACAGCCGCGAGCATGTCTACACAGCATCCTGATTATGGTCGATTGGCTGCTCGTATATGTGCATCAGCAAATCACAAATCAACACCCGATACATTTGCAGAGGCAATGCTACTCCTCAATGAAAATGGACAGGGATTTGTCAATAATGAGATTGCAGACTTGGTAAAGAGAAGAGGCGATGAGATCAATGCCAGGATTCAAGATGAGAGAGATTTGGAGCTGACATATTTCGGATTCAAAACTCTGGAACGGAGCTATTTGTTGAAATCAGACAAGGAAACAATTGTAGAACGTCCACAATACCTATGGATGAGGGTTGCGTTGGGAATACACTGTTGCAAATCACTTGATGAGTCAGGTGATGCATTCACAACAGAGGAAGAGGATGACAACCTCGAAGCAGCGTTCGAAACTTATGATTTGATGAGCAGAGGATACTTTACTCATGCTAGTCCAACACTCTTCCATGCGGGCACAACTCATCCTCAACTGAGCAGCTGCTTCTTGGTGCAAATGAGTGATGATTCAATCAATGGGATTTATGACACGTTGAAGCGATGTGCAGTGATTTCCAAGGCTGCTGGGGGTATCGGGCTGTGTGTCCACAATATCCGTGCACGGGGGACATTCATCAAAGGAACACGAGGTGTATCTAATGGGCTCGTACCTATGCTCCGTGTTTATGACGTGACATCTCACTACGTTGATCAAGGAGGTGGAAAACGTCCTGGTGCATTTGCTGTCTATCTCGAGCCGTGGCATGCTGACATTTTTGATGTTTTGAACTTAAAGAAGAATCATGGGAAAGAAGAACAACGTGCAAGAAATTTATTCTACGGATTGTGGGTGCCAGATTTGTTCATGAAACGAGTTGAAGAAAACGGTATGTGGAGTTTAATGTGCCCACATCAATGCCCTGGACTAGCACAATGTCACGGCGAAGAGTTTGATGAATTATATTCAAGGTATGAGTCTGAAGGACGGTTTACACGTCAGGTTCGAGCTCGTGAATTGTGGGCAGCAATACTCGATGCCCAAATTGAGACGGGAACGCCCTATCTTCTGTACAAGGATGCAGCTAACAAAAAGAGCAATCAACAAAACTTGGGCACTATCCAGTGCAGTAATCTTTGCACTGAGATTATTCAATATACTGATGAAGAAGAAGTTGCCGTTTGCAATCTAGCAAGTATTTGTCTTGCAAAGTTTGTTGTTACTGAAAGAGGACGGTATGGATCGACCTCTCCTGGAAAGGCATATTTCGATCATGAGCAGTTGCACAAGGTTGCCAAAATTGTTACAAAGAATCTAGATAAAGTGATCGATGCAAATCTATACCCAATCGATGGAGCCAAGAAATCAAATCGTTCTCATCGACCAGTAGGTATCGGTGTATCCGGTCTTGCAGATACATTTTTACGATTGGGATTGCCCTTCGCATCTAAAGAGGCAAAGGAGTTAAACGAAGCTATCTTTGAAACAATATATCATGCCTCTCTTGAAGCAAGTAACGAGAATGCAATGAAGAAGGGCAGTTACAAATCATTCGAAGGAAGCCCTGCTAGTAAAGGAAAATTGCAATTCAGCCTTTGGGGGATGAGTGACAATGAAACGCTCAGTAGACGTATATGGAAAGACAACAGACAAACAGAAGTTGTAAATCTTCAAAAATATGCAGATGAAGTGAGTGGCGTTGGATACGACTGGGAATGTCTTCGTAGAAATATCATCGAGAATGGCTTACGGAATTCCCTCCTTGTGGCACCAATGCCAACAGCCTCAACATCACAAATACTTGGTGTGAATGAATGCTTTGAGCCATTTGCATCAAACCTCTATGTTCGACGTGTCAAGGCTGGTGAATTCATAATTGTCAATCCGCATCTGATACAAGATTTGGTCGATCTTGGTCTTTGGAATCAACACGTAAGAAATCAGCTTATGGGAGACGGAGGGTCGGTAGCAAAGATTGATTGCATACCGGACCACTTGAAGGAGTTATACAAAACAGTTTGGGAGATGAAAATGAAGGATATAATTGATATGGCTGCTGATCGTGGTGCTTTCATCGACCAAAGTCAAAGCCTGAATTTGTTCATTTCAGACCCCACCACAGATAAACTTACTGCAATGCACTTCTACGCTTGGAAGAAGGGCCTCAAGACTGGAATATACTACCTTCGAACCCGACCCGCTGTGAATGCTATACAATACACCGTTGAAAAGAATATGGACGTGGAGAAAGCAGCAACTTCTTCTCCTCTGGATGTGAATGGCCCATATGTGGATGATAGCGAAGTATGTTTGAGCTGTTCCGCGTAGGTATTATGGATTATTCGCTGTGCTAAATACCGCATAGGTGCTAAATATTTAAGAGACGCATTACATTTTACTTACAACCACCGAGTAGTCGAATGTTACTTAGTTGCCGCCTGCCACTGAAGAGGAAAGAACAAGCACTTGCATTTACTTCCAATCGCCGAGATTTCAGTTAGTTCTAACCTCAAGGTAGTTAACCAGTCATGCCGACTGAAGAGGAAAGAGATTACAATGAACTTTTACGTTGCTATCAAAATCTTCAGAGACAACACAGAAACGTTGTCAAAAAGCAACAAGCATCGACCCAACGCATCAAAAAGCTAAGCAGCAAAATTTCTACCCTAAAACTTAGACAGGAAGGGAAGGGGAGGGAAGCGGAGAAAGATGACCGTAGCTCAAGGCTTGTTGCTCCTTTAAAAGAGAAGAATGACGCCGCCACCATTACTACTACCAGCACCAACGACGAAATGCAAAAGACAAACCAAAGACTAAAATTACACTTGCAAGAGCTTGCGTCACAGCACGATCTTGACACACTCAGATTAGCCCTTCAGGATGACAAATTGAAGAAGATACTCAAGTTTCACAATGAATACAAGGCCCGGCATGTCGCATTAAAAGAAGAATTACATTTTCTTGAGATAGAACGAAACCAGCTTGAAGAATATAAAGAAGAAGTGAGTGATCTGCGGGAACAGAACATGTTCTTGGAGGAGAAGGTTCAAGAATTGATTTTGCAGGGAGTCGTAAATGATCAAGAGGGAGAAGATTAATTTTACTTGAAGATGCTTATTACTTCTTATGAAGATGAAGCTAGAAGAGAAATGCGCCCGCTCATACTCATATCAAACAAATACGAGTACTCCCAATCCCAGCAGCTGCCACCGCGATGTAAACGATTGCTTACTTTTTGAGTTGCATACCGACTCCTTTTGACACATTTTTATGTCTAAATGGGGCGTGCTCTGTTGTCATAGCCAGTTCTTCTACATAATATCTTCGTGAAGGGTCGCCATAAGTAACAACAAATTTCTCCTCTTGTTCTCCCATCGCAATTGTTGCTACTTCTTTTACATGAGCGATAATCAAGGTTTTGTGTAAATCAGGCATGGATCGGACCAAAGTTTGAATCGTCCTCCAATCTAATTTACCGTCGGGTGTGACGACATGAACACAAAAATCTGAATGGACGCGACCCGGATCATCTGCATACAACACCAGTTCACATCCGAATTGTAAACCTGAATGTACGCGATACCCTTTATTGTGAAAATAAGTGCGAGCTATTGAGATATGATCGGAGTGGGTCAGATTATTGATGTGTTCATTGGTGCTTCTCATGTCGTGATGGGCATTGCATGATGTTGTGATGATGATTCGTCAAGAAGGAGGGAGGTGGGAGAGGTGAGAACGCAGTTGTGACACGGGGTATCCTTTTTCTAAAGTGTTACCCCTTTTGACCTTTACATAAAAGAAGTGTATAGATTTTGATTTTTGAGTAAGTGTAATACCTAATAGTAAGACTAGAGACAAATATCTTTTCAACACAGTCGCTGGGGTTTGATTTACATTGTTCCTCAAAAATTTGGCATCTTTCCGTTCACCTCTCAACTCACTCTCACACTCACACAAAAGTGAGAGGCTTTTCAGACGTCAACACAATGGCCCCACGATGCTACTAGTACAACAACTGCCGCAGCGTAGATAGACTCTGAGTCGACAACAATAACATCTCCAGAGACAAAGTGATAATTATTTCTGGAAGCGGCTGTATTATTTGAGATCGAAATCAGCTGCAGCAAAGAAGGAGAGATAGCACCCAATATGAAACGATCGAAGAAGGTCGCGATCGCTGTTGTCGCTACAGCCAACCTCTCTGGCGCTCAGCCGCGTCAACATCGACGCTTGCGCAGACTTCAAACTGCATCTACAGATGCAAATAGTTACATCAACGAAACAGCTCTTCCCCAACTTGATGTACTTTCTGAAGAAACACAGTCTAAACAGGAATCAAGTCTTTCATACAATCTTGTCGGCATAGGGGATGAGACATCGCCTGAACCCATGACATTACAGCACTTAGATGAACAAAATATGAATAATGCGAGTTTTAGTAATCAGGAGCATATGCAAGCTCATATATCGGCAAGTAGTGACGCTAAAGAAGGTGGTCATGATACAATGATGGTCGGAGATGAAGTAGAGACTACTACAATTTCTGAGTCACAAAGTGAGGCTCACCATGATAGTCAAGGTGGAATGCGTGACAGCGAATCTTATACTAAAAGTGGGAAGGTTGCCAAGTCTACCAAATCATCAAACAAGTCACCTGATCATTGGAACGCTGGAGATCACACTGGCAAACCCACTCATGCTCCCACTCAGCATTCTTCGTCTAGTACATGGTGGCATGGCGAGCACAGTGGCAAAGGCAAAAGCTCCAAGTCGACAGCAAAGACAGCTTCCCCCAATAACTGGAACTGGTCTAACCCGAACGGCAAAGCTTCGAAGCTCTTTAAGCCTAAGAGCTCCGGGTGGTGGCCGCCACATCCTCATCCGTCGAAGATGCCAACAACACAAACGCATCCACCATCAACATATCCACCGCTGGTCTGGGAGGGTGTCAATGGTTGCACACTAGATAGTCCATGTAATGTCTGCACTGGAGATTGTGACAGTAATGAAGGTTGCATGCCTGGATTAGAGTGCTTCAAACGAAGCGGTTCTGAACCCGTTCCTGGATGCGCATCTGGAGGCTTGGGAGATGTACCTGGTGCTGACTATTGTTATGATCCCAATGCACTAGTTCCTGTATCTCCTACAATAAGCCCGGTCTCTCCCACGCTCAGCCCAGTTCAAGGTTCTCTACCTTTCTTGCAATGGAAAGGGGTCAATGGGTGCACGCCAACGTCACCATGTGATATTTGCCAAGGTGACTGCGACGAAAATGAAGATTGTTTGAATGGCTTTGAATGCTTCAAACGATCCGATGGGGAGTATACTCAAGTCCCTGGGTGCGCTGTTGGTGGTAGCGGGGATATTGCTGGAGCTGATTATTGCTATGATCCCAATTCTGTAGGCCCCCCACCAAGTGCATCACCTACGAAGGTGCCAACAGAAGAAGTGCCGACTGTGCCACCTGCAACTGACCCCCCGGTATCTGAATCGCCGACAAGAACCTTAGAAGCATTCTTCATGCAAACTCAAGCCAGATCTTCTACAGACGCGGTTGTATCAAGGACTCGTACATCAATTGGGGCTCGAAGTCTCCAGCTAGGTTCTTCACAACATAATGGTTGGTGTGCTGGTGGCGCCCTTGCCCCCGATTACTATCAACTGTTACTCGAAGAATGCAGACCCAATATGTCATCAATAGCTACTTCTGCACCTATTGGTAAGGTCGAACAGATGGATCAGCTGTGGAGTATGGATTCCGAGGGGTACATTCGTAGTATCTTTAATGCTGAGAGATGTATGATGGTCTCCTCGGCTGCAGTGCAGTTTGAAACTCCGATTGAAATTGGACCATGCAGTGATGACAGTGCTCTGAACCTGTTTTATTATGAGACTTCCACTTTCCCCTATACATTGAAGCTGCAAGGGGAAGCTTACGCATCCATGTGTGTAACGTTTTTGGGAGACGAACCGTCTACAGGTGCGGAAATGGTACTCGCTCCGTGTGAGAATGAAGATAAATTCGGATGGGATTTCATTCCTGAAGCAAGCCTTGGAAAACCGACTATGAAACCAACGAGTTCGTTACCAAAATTGAGGTATTTAGGAAGAGATGCGTGTACAGTTGATAGTCCCTGTGGTGCCTGCGTTGGTGATTGTGACACAAGCGAGGGTTGTGATGAAGGATTGCAGTGTTTTCAACGTGACAGGGGTGAATCAACGCAGGTACCTGGATGTGCAGTTGGTGGAGCTGGAGATATTCCAGGAGCAGATTACTGCTATGATGCAAATGGTCCAAATCCTCCAACCCCGTCACCTCCTTTAAAATGGCGTGGGTCAAGAGGGTGCTCTGTCGAAGAGCCTTGTCCGATCTGTACAGGCGATTGCAATACTGACGGTGATTGCCAAAAATCCCTCTCCTGTTTCAAGCGTGAATTAGGAGACGAAACTCCCGTTCCTGGCTGTGCAGGAGGAGGATTGGGAGACATTCCAGGAGGTGACTACTGCTATGACCCCAGCCAGAGGACGAACATAGGGGCAGAATCATCTACAGAAGAAGTAACAAGTACCGCTATACCACAAGGTGATCTCCCTTCTATCAATCAGAATTCAGAGGCAAGTCTCACATCACAAACTGCCAATAATGATTCAAACGGTCCTCAACCCAGCAATAAACCCTATACAAGTGGCGAATCATCCACTTCATCTGGGGGCACTGATACTGCCACTTCAAATCTTAAACCTATTCCCGGAGCTAAAAGTTCAAAGGCGTCTCCTGAACAACAACAAGCTAGTACTACTCAGTCTCACATTCATCAACCCCATTCTAGATTTGATGGAGAACATAGAATTCGGAACGAAGAAAAGCATTCTATGTCATAACAGCTTCTTCTACTTCATTGTAAAAAGATATTACATAAACTGAATTTAGTAGGTACACATAGTAAAACTATAACAAACATAGCCTAAACCTACACACTATAATACACACTATAATATGGTGTCGGAGAATCGACCTCTATAGCTATAGCTCCTGCTTCGCCTCATCAGGACACCTCTTTGACTACAGCGACGCTATCATGACAATTTGGTACCACTTGCGTGACCCGAAGTTCTAGCAAATGCATATATAGTCCCAGCGTGTCCTCGCATGACTCGAATCTTAGGATCCAAATGCATGATATCTACATATGTCTTTCCATGCCCTCCAACTGGTCGATTAAAAGTGTAACGCATTTCTCCAGTTGGAAATGGACCCAGAACTCATAGAAACTGGAGCAAGTATTGTGATAAAGAATGTATTGCCTTTCCTCGAGTTGGAATAAACAATATAAGTATGTTAGGGTGGCTATAAGTTTGAGTCATGCAAGTGTAGTTTCTAATTTAGTTACAGTTATTTGACTGATAAGCCCAGGCACCAACGTCAAGGTAAAGAAACACTGCCTGGGTCCACTATCAAATCAGATGAGCTATCTGATCTTTCCTCCTCCTCTTATGAAATATATATATATGAAAAAATATGTAGTTTTGTTGTTGTTGTTTCTCTATGTTGGTACTTCCATTGAAATCACTTCAACAAGAGCTAGTTCCTTTGGCAGTCCACCTGAGAATATATTTAGAAGAGTTTTCTTATCCCCAGATGGGTGATATATTTTGAAAGCCACATTGGGTTCTACCAATTGCTCTTGTCGACTTTTGAAAGCCATCTTCAATAGATTAGTCAAATTGGGTTTCTTTGAAGTACTTTCTTCAAAAATACGGTGAAGGACAGGGTAGCCTGACAATGTATCCCCCTTATACGTTTGATCTTTTCTGACGACCAAAAACCTCATTCCAACGGCTGAGCCATTCTTATCTGCATGTGAGTTCATCATTTTGACTATTTCATCATAGTCTGATCTTGCAACACTTTTTCTAGGATCTTCACGACGTTTTTTAAGCATGTACTTTTCAATTTCCTCACGCACTTGCCCTTGTAGTGAAGGACCCGCAGCAGCAAACCAATTCTCAATCTTCTTCCAATGTTCTTTCATTGTTCTTCGGTCCTTACTATCATCATCTGAGAGGGCTAAGTCTTCATGAAGAAATTGGTTGTATTTGGCCAAAGTATCTTCTATTCCGTTGATAGACATCTCATCAAAGACAGTTTGTTGATACATTTCTGTCGAGTCTTCTCTTTTCCCATAATTATGAAATGTTTCTCTAGCTGTTTTTGAGAATGGGTAATCAATATCTTTCTGTGACAACTTTCCACCATATTTCTCTATCGCATCCACACCAAAGTTACGGCTCATTGAATCTCGACAAACAGCTGTACTGAAAAATCTGTTGTTGTGTTTACCTCGATAAACAATCTCAGAACGGATGGAACCTCTGATAGCATCAAATCTCTTGGTGTAAGTACCAGGCTTTTCGGTGGCACACTGACGAGCTATGCGCAGGGCATCAAGGGTGATGGCACGTAGTTGTTTCGGGACAACACTGACTTCCTCTCTTGAATCACAGGCGACAGAAGGATGGCCGATCAAATACAAGATGGCCATATCACAATGGAATTCCAAGATTTCTCCTCCAGCGTGATCTTGGTATAGGTGACAACCTTCTTCACACAATAACATTTGTGGTTCAACAAGATTGTCTTTCCATATATAGTCTTGGCCGTCAACAATTTTGATTGATGGAGTGTGACGATTCCTTAGGAATTTACGAACCAATTGAATGAAACGCTTTATAGCTGCGTGAATTTGGCTAGTTGTAAAGTTTTTGGCAAAAATCTCATCTGTATACATGGGTGTAGAAAATACAAATAATGTAAGTAATGAGTAAGGAAAAGTCAAACTTTTTGACAATGACTTTTCTTACCTTCAGTCGTAGCATTGGGATATATTGGCTTGTCAATTGTATCATAATATTTGAATAATCCTGTAATATACCTAATCGCAGTCTCAAAAGATGTCAATCTGCTAGCAATGTGTCCTGGTCTCCAAGTGCCAATGTGCTCAATTGTCTCAGGGTCAACTAGAATGTCATCACCCCACAATTGACGCTGATTCTCACACAAAGTATCCCCCAGAGTTGATGCAGCATTCGTCATCTTTTCTTCCTTCTTCGTATCATACATCCAAGCTTCCCCTCTATCCGAGACTCCGTAAATCTGTTGTAAGCCATACTCAATCAGCATGAAAATGTCTTCTCTCTTCATTCCACCATGATGATATAGGTTGTAAGAATCACGAAGCCAATTTTTTAGTGATTCTGGCAGATCATCAATTTTCGTCAACTTCTTCATCATTTTCTTCCATATCTTGATGCAAGCCTTGTTTAAAGACAGGGGCAACCTTTCAAGATGAACCAAAACAACGGGTATCACTTTCGTCTCGAAGAACTTCTTCCCCTTCTTCTCTACCCAATACTCTTGTCGTTGAGTGTGATTTGAGCTATATCCAATGTAATCTACTGAATCATCATCTCGAACGACAAATGCGTACACAACAGGCGCCATCTGATGAAGCAAATTGCTCCAATACTTTGACGGTGTAGCAATTGTTTGCTCTGAAAGCCCAATAGGTAGCAACTCGCTTACAGGCAATTCACCTGTTGGATCATACAAGTAAGACCAATTCTCTGAGTTTACAGATATAGCCTTTACCATATCTTCAGCTGCCTTTGAAATGATTTGCTTGTATTTCTCAGAACCTGGTCCATTGTAGTAGAGTTTAAGTGGACTTTTCTTTAGCCATGAAAAGAAAGAAATGTCTCGGCGAGAACGATAATCCTCTCTGCGACACTTCATCTTCTCTTGTTTCTTTCTGTTCATCTTTTCTCCAAAAGCGACAGTTGTATCATCCTCTGTATCTGATTCAGTCAAATCAATAATATTGATTGATGGGCAAGTTTCAGAGTTGCTGTTGCAGGCACCACTGCTGGTGCTTTTACCAACTAAACTTCTGGGGCCAGTAGTTACACCACCAACGTTGTAGGTCGCAATAAGCCCAAGAAGAATAAGGATGAGTATACCAAATAATAGATATTTCTTTCTGCGTCTGATCACCATTGGGACAGGAGGTAAGCCCATTGTAAGTACTAGCATGAAGAAGACAGTGGTGATCTGGATAATCCCTGCTACAATGACGTGAATCCTAAACGCCTGTGGAACAAGGAAATAAGTGATTGGAGTGATTAGCAAGAAAGCTACTAACACCCACCACCTAAAGGGGTTCTTGTCTTCATCTGTCTCCAATTCATCATCTGGTGAGTCATCTCCTCCATCCCCAGCATCAGGTGATTTCATTCCTCTTGAGGATTTGATGACCACCAATCCACTAATCGGTGACAACAAGCGAGACAAGATGCTACTGCTGGCTGGTGACTGTTGGGTTTGGGACGAATCTCGCCCATGTGATACAGCAGGGGGGGTTCCTGCGTGCACATTTTGATCTCGGACTGGTGTTTCGGGCTGTCTTGACGGCTCAGGGCCGACATTAGTTTCATCACCCCGTCCACCTATCATTACGGCGTCATCAAGTAATTCAGCCATCTTATATTTGTATGAGTATAACAGAAGGTTTTGTGTTAGACACCACTGCAAATTCTAGAGTGAGAAAAATAATAATATTTTTAACTTACCTTGTTGTTGTTGTTGTTATTGTTGTTATTATTTTATTGAATTATTATTTATCAATCTCTAGTGTGTTGTTGTTGTTTCTGATGGTTGTAGTAGTATTACTATTATTATTATTATGTTTGTGGTTTCGTATGCCTGATAGACTACGCTAATGAATTAATGCAAAATAATTAAAACACTCCCTTTTTCATTGACTATTGTCGGAGAGGATTGCCCCTCCCGATCATCGGGTGAGGAGAGAGAGATGTTTGTAGTTTTGTCACAGTATTTTCTTTTTTTTTTGGTAAGAATGGTAACTATCTGGGATGATGGGGGATGACGGTGGTCAAATATCTGTGTAATTACTATTGCCGTGCTTGTTTTATTACTAATCGAGTGAGTACGTTCGTGTAGCGCTTTTTGTCATGGTTTTGCGTACTGAGAGCTGAGAGCTCAGGGGGGGCGGCCTAAAGATAGACCAAGAAGAGAGGAGGAACTATTAGCGAGATATAGCGACAAAAAATCCTTAGTGACTCACCTCTCACCTCTCACCCTCACGCCTCCCTCACGCCTCCCTCACGCCTCCCTCACGCTCCGATCATGGCGGCCGGCTTCCAAGCGTCTCCGCTCTCCGCTCATTCACTACAACACAGCATCTCCCTTCATCACTGCTCAGCAAAAACTAATAATGAAGCTACCAAAATACCGCCTCCCCCAAAGAATAATGGGGGAATCTGATGAGGAATTCATGCATTATGCAAAAAAGTATACGGAGGCATATAGATCTTATGATGTATCATTATTTAATACTCTAAGAGATGAGCGGAAGAAAGAAATAAATCGTCGTGGGCAAGCACGGTATCAGCAAGAACAGCGACAGCAACAGCAACGACGGCAACAACGACAGCAGCAACAGACAGAGGCAGTAACAGCAGCATCAATAACAACAGCAACAAGAGCTACTTCAATAGCAATAGCAGATTCAGCGCAAAATCAGCAACAGCAACAGGAGGGAGTAACTCGAATAGCAAAGAAATTACAATATAAGAAAATGGAATTATTATCAGAAGAGCAGCAGCAACAGCAACAGGAACACAATCAACATCTTATGAGTGAATTAAAAACTGTATTGGAATTTCAATCTGATGCTAATGATATAACATCTAAGCAATCACAGCAACAACAACAACAGCAAAGAAATCGAAAACGAAATCTGCAACAACAACAACAACAACAACAACAACAACAACAACAACAGCAGCAGTCGCCATCACCACCGCCGCCGCCACTGACAACACGGAGAGCACCTCCTGCGCCGACGCCAACGACGTTTCATCATCTCCAACAACGAGATCGAGTATCGATGCGAATAATAGAGGCACAACAAAAACAACAAATGCAGCAGCAGCAGTCACCATCGCCGCCGTCGCTGCCGACAACGTGGAGAACATCATCAACGAAATGTGATGAGTGTGGATTCAAGCCAACCCCTTCCATCCTTGAAATTGCAGCAAAACTTACCTCCTTAAACTATGCCCAATTAGAATATGACAACAAATGTATTAACTGTGCTGAGAATGATGCATACAAACAAAAAATGGAAAAGCATAATGAGGATTTAGATGCTTTATATAAGGGACAAATCAAAGAAAAAGAGGATAGCGTCAAATCGACAAACATTGTCAATGTTAATGTGAGGGAGTTCATCACTAAACAATCACTGCCACCTGATGTAACAAATGATATATTGAATCTGTGTGGTGGCGACATACAACTAACTGTTACAGTGAAAGAGTTAAATAGAAAAATCACTGATTATAAGGAACACAAATCCGAAGCGAAGAAAGTGAGTTGTTCTTATTGGAAAGGCGCTGCTAGTGAGCACCCGAATACGATTTACCGCGATGAGGCAACAGACATAACATTCATTAAGTGTGGAGGGATAGGCGATGCCGTTGGGTCTCAACAGAACTTTTTGGCGCTGTGTGAATTAGATGGTGATGAGGCTATGATAAATGCCTTTTGTAATGAAGAAGGAATGAGGATGAAAAAACAATCCTATGCTAAACGACCTGGGCCAGCGTCCGGGTATCATCAACTCGGTGATGTCTCTCTCCATTTGACTGATGTAACTCAAAAGGACTCAACACTCTTCATCCAAAGCAAGGGTGAAACTTCTACTGGGAAGAGAGCCGTTTATGTTAACAATGACAATAAGGTGATAAAAACAAATTGGACATACAAAGCAGTTCGGATGAGTAGATTGTGTACAGAAGAGAAACAACAGGAAGCAAAACAATACATGTCTTATCGTCATATTTTACTCCGTGAAGCTATTATGTATCTGAAAGTATTGGCAGCAATGGATCAGTGCGGCATCCCGCCTATACAAAGTAAGCAAGGGACATGTCTACCACAATTAAAAAAGATACTTGAGAAGAATATCAATCGGTCTGTAGAAGATAATCTGATTGAGTGGATGTGTACAACCGGCGAGATGCGTAACCATCAAGCTGTGGCGTGTCATGAAGATGGCAACACATCCCATTACATTGAGCTGTACACATTGTTTGGAAGAGGTAACGGCATCAAGAAAAAGGATGGATTTCTGTATTTACCAATGCATAACACGGTAGTTAGGATTAAATGCAACAAAGAAGGCATTGCGTGCAACCTTTGGAGAACACCGCATGTCCCAGATCAAACAAGAAATACAAACAACTTCTCAAAAGTCCACGGGCCAATGCCGTAGAAATAACAATAAGACGTCGTATCCTCGTCAATAGGCTCATTGTAGCCTGTTGCCCCCATGAGCATTTTTGCAAGCATGACTCGAATCTTAGGATCCAAATGCATGATATCTACATATGTCTTTCCATGGCCACCAATTGGTCGATTAAAAGTGTAACGCATTTCTCCCGTATCCTCGTCAATAGGCTCATTGTAGCCTGTTGCCCCCATGAGCATTTTTGCAGCAAAGACCATAGCACCTTCTCTGAATGTTCTTCGACTTCTCCGTCTGCATCCTTTTAAGCGAGCGTTGTGTGGACTGGTAGGATTTCGAAAGATTTCTTTCCACACCTGGAATTCTCGAGACTCTATATGTTCACCACATGCAATCTTACCCCCTGAAAACCAAACTGAAAGACGATCCGGAGTGGTAGGATCTGGTAGTGCATAACCGTATGTTGTCATTATGCCTTTTATTGGTCTTGAGACAATTCGATTAGGGGAGTCAGCGCCAAAGGAGGGCGAGTACGGTTCAACTGTGAATGCGACTACAATACTGTGTACAATAACGCAGAGAAAGAGATGATTAGCATGATCAATAAAAGGGTTTCAATCATTTTGCCTCATGAAATACTTACTGATATGTTCTAAGCACAACTCTACTATCATTCGCCAGAGCACGTTTCACTTCCTCTTGCAGAGTCTTTGGAACTGAAAACGATTGTTGGCCTTTNACTATCATTCGCCAGAGCACGTTTCACTTCCTCTTGCAGAGTCTTTGGAACTGAAAACGATTGTTGGCCTTTACTCGATGTTGGTACAACATTCATGATGGGATTGAAGACAGCTTGTATGGCGCACACCAAATCTCCTGGAAAGAACATCTCGAATGACATCCGCCCTAATCTGTACAATGGATCGCCGTCATCATTGAAACCAAGACAGTCACTGTATGTTGGTTTTGTTAGAGTGAACCACTGTCCATGAAGATTTCCTTCGCGGCTAGTTTTGTTTCCTATAATTGGTCTGTTTGATATTAACCCCCGCTCTGCCCATCGTTGCAGGAATGCCGCTATTTTTTGTAAATCGTTCATGTGCTGCCTACGTTCCTGTCGCAAATCTCCAAGCCGTGCAACGATGGCTACAAAAGAGACATCCTTAGCATCACCAGAGGCTGCAGCTAGCGTACGCAGCAATTCTAATCTCCTGGTATTTTCTTCTTCGTTTAGTTTTGAAAGCGAATTTTGTAGATTCTGGTGGTCTTGGATTAGGATATATAGTTCTTGTTGCAGACGTTGTGGATGAGGATGTTGGTCGGCAGCATAAAAAGTAGAGGAGGCGGGACAATTGCAACGGCGGACGAAGATGTGACGAGGCGGTAGATTACCATCATATGCTCTAGACAGCTGTATCAGTTGTAAAGGCGTTAATGCAGAGTCTCTCGCACTATCGGCGGCCGAACAACGTTGCTGGGATGACAATGATGTAGGTGAAGGATTTGATGGCCGCGCGATTGCAAGCCCCTTCATCCGATAACTAGCATTGTCTACTAGCCGCCTACTGCTGCTGCTGCTATCAGCCGAGCCATATTCGAGACAGAGACCGCTCGATGGCAAGTCACATCCATCCATAGTAGCAACATGTGGACGCCGATCA
>JALLBI010000078.1:0-19280 GCA_036940125.1 Mediolabrus comicus
AACTTGTACTCGCAATACCAGTCGTGGAATAACCATCGGGACAGGATACACAATGGGCCTGTCCTGGAGTATCTGTATAACTACCGGAAGGGCATGGATACTTGGCAGTGCGAGGGTGAGTAACTCCAACGTAGTATCCAACATCAGCTTGAGTGCAGGTTGTTGCTGCAATTTCCGTATTAGTGTAGGAGCCATGAGAGCAGAATTGGCATTCCATTGAGCCATCAGTTGGAGAGTAATATCCAGGTGTACAATCATTGCACGATGTCTTTCCTTCACTGCCTTGATATTTCCCAGGCGGACATATAGTGCATGTTGCAGTACCAGGAGATTCAGAATAGTATCCAGGGGAACACTTCTTACATGCGGATGGTACTTTTGATCCTTCAATCCCATTAGTAGAAGTCCCAGCAGAACATGGAGTGCATTCAGTTGTTCCAGTGGTATCAGTATACGTACCAGGTGGACATTGTTTGCATTCCGATGATCCCGCGGTGTCGGTAAATGTTCCAACCGGACAAGGTAAACATATCATGTCACCTTGCCTCCTCAAATAGGTTCCCACTGGACATTCTGTGCAAACGTTAGACAAAAATCTATCATTCCTCGGAGCAACGTTGCTACATGTGTAAAAGAAATTATATGCCATCTGCAAATTTCCTTCCGAATATGTCTTAATAGAGCATTCACAAGATTGACCAGACCCGGCTTGCCAATCTCCGTCACATTCTCGGAGTGAAGGTGATGGATTGGGAGTGTACATTCCATAGAACTTGCCTGGTGCACATTGGCCGCAATACCCGAAAATTGGGCCAAACGGCGGGACATTGGAACTGTAAAAGTACGACCATGTATCCGAACCTGGACCAGACGCTGGCCTGACCAAGTTCCTGTCACCAGTATTCCAGTTTGTGATACAAATGCAGCTAGCCGCGGTTAAGCCTGGAACATTTCCATCAAAACAAACAATGTCCTTGTTGTAAAAGTCAGATGTCCACACGAAACCCGGTGATTGTGCTGTAGCAGCAACAAACAAATCGGGTGAAGCGACAAGGAAAACGAGCAAGAATGAGTGGATGAATCCAGTTGCGATATTCATTCGATAACGCAAATCTTTGCTGCCACTGCGACGACGAGACCACATTCCTCGTCTATCAATCTTTGCCTCGACAACCTTTCCATTGCCATTGCCCACAAACATCTTGGAAGCTAATACAGCAATGGAACCCGTGACCATTTCCAAAACAGTCAAAATAAAGACTTTTGTAATCTCCACGCCGACCGTCTTGTACTTCTTGTTCGATTGGCCTGACATTTCGGGAGGAGTCACAAGATTGGCTGTGTTCTTGCTTGTAACATCCACACGGCGGTCTTGTTCGTCCGGAGTCAAGAATTGCCAACAAGAAAAGAATGGAGTAGCTTCCACAGAAACGTTGGAAGAAAGAGCTGGTGGACGAACATGGAAGAAAACAAGAGAAAAAATGTGTGAGTGGCACGGGCCATAGGCGAGTCGACGCGAGTGTTGGTGTTGGGCACGGTGGCCGATAGAATGATGCCGTAATGGCGGACAAAAAGCCAGAGCGAGCCAGAGCGGCAAAGTCGAAGTCAAATTGTCGCCGGAGGACGGCGAATAGGAGTGGAGGCACTTCGACTTCGATCCCTCTACCTCTACTGCCTCTACCCTAACCCTACTCTGGTAGTACGTACCATTGGTATGGAACTTCATGATGATGATGAACTAAGATAGACGAAAGAGAGGGAGTTTGTGTTTTATATTGCCAGTGTTTGTGTTTGGTTTGTTGTTGTGTTGTTGCGGCGGCGCGGTTATGGACTATGGACGGATGTCAAAGAGAAGAGCCTCCGAGCTGCCGAGGCTGCGACTCTGTGACACAACGTCAGGCCTAAGACAGATTCTATGAGAACCTACGACAAGTTGAGAACCATATGTGGTTGATTGACGTCATACCTACCAAGACACCTGAAATCGCTCTGTGTGTGAAGATCGAAAATTGCGTTGTCCCGCCCGCCATGCCATTATGATAGGCCGGATCGCATCAAAGTAGAACGATCTCATCATATACTATTATAATATCATGACATCTAATATGCTTAATCTCAACTCATGCAGCGGCTATGGTGGTGGTGGTGGTGGAGGCACACGTACTGGACGCGTTTATCGTAATGTTTGGGAAAATCCATCACTCGTCGGTTTGAATCGATTGGAGCCTCACTCACGTAACATTCGTAACATGTCTGTTGCATATCTCAAGCATTTGCAGCAGGATCCAACTGAAGAAGAGGCAACGATTAATCCGTGCATATGTCTTGACTCGTCGATGTTGTGGATACATCATCATAATAACACCATGACCTCGGAAAAGGGATGGCAATTTCGACTATTTCAGAGTCCAACTTGCATCCCTAGTAGCTACATACTGCCATCGTTATCATCATCCAATACCAGTCAAGTACATGTAGTAGAGGATGAGGATAATCAATTGACATTCTGTGAGCAATTCAAACTTTTCATACGTTATATCCTCATGTACCATCTAATAATAATCCTACGGGTGTGTATCGATTGGAATTTTCATTGTCGGAGTGTCGACAGGTTTGGTTAGGAGAAATGGATGATTATGACGATGATGATTATTATGATGATAGAAGCAAGAAAAGTTGTCATCAACGACGTGTAGTATTACACTTGGGTGGTGTAGAAAGCTGCCATTTCATTTATCTCAATGGTCAATTTGTTGGCATGTCAAAAGATTCCAAGTTACCCTCTGAGTATGATGTCACATCCTTGCTAAACAGTGATGCCGATGGAAGAAATACACTAGTTATTATTGCAACAAAGTGGTCAGATGCATCCTTCTTGGAACAGCAAGATCACTGGAGAGGTATGGGTGGGATCCATAGATCAATATATTTGTACTCTACTTGGAATGAAGCCTATATCGAAGATGTATTTTGTAAAGCCAATATAGTCAATCTCACAGATAGTATGCTTGCAACTGGAAGCATCGATCTACAGGCTAGAATTGGCCGAGGATGGAATGAACGGGTAGAGGGAAGGAATATTTACTACAACGAGGAAATTTCGTATACTCGAACTAACGCAGAAGAAGAAGAAGAAGAAGGTACTGTCGAGTACAAGATGTTATTTCAACTTTATGATTCCAACAATGAGCCACTATTCGATGCCCCGCTTGATTTAACGGCAAGTGAGGACAATTCATTGATGAAAGATGTTCATCGCCGGTTCAATTTACTTTCCTTTACTGCCGAAGTCCCGAGCTTAGTCAATGTTTGGAGTGACGAGACCCCAACACTGTATCGATTGGAGGCGACTCTTGTTCAACAGAAACATGGTCAAGATGACACACTAACAAAGGAGGTAGTTGTCGACACATTTGAGTGCAGGATAGGATTCCGTTCCATTGAAATTCGAGATAGAGAATTGCTAATCAATGGCCAGCCGGTGCTTATCAAGGGGGTAAATAGACACGATCATTGTCCAACAGGCGGTAAGGCGGTAACATTGGATGAAATTCGACAAGATTTGATGCTAATGAAGGAGTATAACTTCAACGCAATCCGCACTGCTCATTATCCTAATGACCCATACCTCTATGACCTTGCCGATGAAGTTGGTCTCTATGTTGTAGACGAAGCTAACATCGAATGCCATGGTCATTATGATAACATTTGCCGTGAACACTCATTTACTGCAGCAATGTTGGATAGAGGACAAAGATTGGTAATTCGAGATCAGAATCATCCATCCATCATCGGTTGGTCACTTGGTAACGAAGCTGGGTATGCAGCAAATCATACGATGATTTATGGCTGGATAAAGGGTTATGACTCTTCAAGATTTGTACAGTACGAAGGTGCTCATCGACCAATCTGGGGACAACTTCCTGTTCGGGAAGAAGGTAAAACGACGGATTCTTCTAGTATTTGTCACTACGAGAGAAAGGACGCAGGGCTGGGCACCGATATTGTTTGTCCAATGTATCCCTCTATTGAGGAGGTAACACTTTGGGCTGATGAGATTGCACCTCGCATCAATGAAACAAGGCCTTTCATAATGTGTGAATATGCTCACGCAATGGGAAACAGTTCCGGGTCTCTAGCTGATTACTGGAAGGTCATCAAGGAAAAACATGGGCTACAAGGAGGTTTCATATGGGATTGGGTGGATCAAGGGTTGCTGGAGAAAGATTCGGGTGGAAGGATTTATTTTGCATTTGGAGGAGACTATGATGAAGCCCCTCACGATGCCAATTTCAATATCAATGGCATGGTACAACCAGATCGAAATCCTCATCCCGCAATGATTGAGTTCAGGAAGATCGCCCAACCAGTCAACTTTTCATTGAATCTTCCATCGGAAGACTCTACTAGTTATCTTGTACTAATAGAGAGCCAGCGATATTTCACAACCCTGGACGATCTGGAAGGAAAATGGGAACTGAAAATAGGTGGATTTGTAGTCGAGGAGGGCACTTTCATGCTACCTAAGTTACAACCGCAGGGATCAATTCAAATTATTATTCCACAACTTGACGAAGCTATTGTGCGTCACAATGTAGAAAACCTCATCAAGTATTGTGTTTCAGAGGTGCATGTGGATATTGAAGCGTTTCGTATTTTTGAGGGTAACAAAAGGTTGGTTGCATCAGAGCAAATAGTTTTATGCAGCAGCAGTAAGAAGGGTCTTCTTCTTCACTTACTTCCAGAACTATTTCATCAGAGCACTAAGAAGCAGAAATTATCAGGAGAAGGAGAAGATAACAAATTTATCTTATTGTCAACATACAACTCTTGCAGGGCCACACTTTGCGAGGGATCATCTGACTTTCAATATGTTCAGGGTACAAAAATGATCATCTTTGGAATGAGACCAAATCTATTTAGAGCACCAACAGATAATGACGCGGTGAAACAAAACGGAGACCAATTGCACGACAAATCAAAACCTCTCGGCAATTGGTTACGACTTGGTCTCGACTGCATTTGTTTAGACGAGGTAGTTACAACCCTTGACTCTAGCGCCAAAAACCTTTTGGTAAAAGCCAACATCTATGGGCAGCCGGGAAAGCAGCGTTATCCAGGCATCGCTCTGGCTGAGAGATTTTCATCTTCTGTAGGCGAAAACGAAGAAAAGAGAGTCCACCTGGGCTTCTATCAACAAACGATCAAAATTGATGTCGATGGGACACTTTGCGTGGAAGTGATGTTTGACTTGAATGATTCTCTCGCCGACTTGCCTCGAGTAGGGGTAGAGCTATCAGTTCCATCAACAATGAATGAGACGATGTTCTTTGCTGATGGGCCACATGAGTGCTACCCTGATAGAAGATATGCTGCGAAGGCAGGTGTCTACGCAGGCTCAGTATCAACATCTTCGACGTATGTTGTACCGCAAGAGCAAGGCAATCGAATGAATATGCGCTGGCTGGTACTATGTGAACCTAAAAGTTCTGATGAAAGTTTACAAGTGCCCAAATTTAACGAAGACATAAAATCTACTTTTCAAGAGGTTGTGGAAGGTAGGCGTGGACTGATAATCGCACCAACTAGTGATGAACTACCCCAATTCGCCACGTCAAAGCACACAGACATTAGTTTGTTTTCTGCACGGCACGTTAATGAGTTGAAGGATGATCCGGGAAAAAACTTCGTCCGTATTGATGCTGCACAGCGAGGGTTAGGGTCAGGTTCATGTGGGCCTCAAACTCTTGACAAATATAAGGTAAATGGTGGAAAACACACCCTTTCTTTTGCGTTGAAACCATTTGGTTTTGATTAAGAAGTTATAACAATTAAACAAAAATGTGTATAAGTGAATTGAGTAAAACTGTTGCCAACACGATCACAGTTGACGTCATCCAAGCTTCGTTAGAGGTACCAACGAGTTGATCTTTTGCGCCGCCCATCGAATTGCCGAGATCCCGTTTTTCTCCTGGCCAATTAGCATCAAAATGACACAAGGTTGTGGCCGCTTTCTGCTCTTCCGCAGATAATTCATCCCAACTACTGCCGTAAATTAGTGGTGTAGGTTTGGTTATGCCCCAGCTAGTCTGATTCCATCCAAGAACTTCCGAAGCAGATCTAGTTTCAGGAGAAAGATCTGTCCACATTTCAGCTCGATAGTGATTCTAAGAAAAGAGGTGATATGATGGTGAGAGGTTAGAAAATGCCTAATGGTTGCAGAAGTAAAAGATTCATTATACTCACTTGAAAGCAGTCCCATGTGTTTTTGTAGAACCCAAGTGCAACAGCATAAGTCTTTTGAAAGTCTGTCAAATCATCAAACAACCTTTTTTCGATATCAGCAGTACCGATGTCATTCCAAGTCTGTTCCTTGTATTGTAATGCAGCGGTTGCAATCTGCTGCTGATCATACGTCAGACTACTCCACTGTTGATATCGCAAAGGTGGTATGATGTAGGGGAAAGGACCAGAGTTTACTTCTAACGTGTTCTGATCCCAATTGAAGTCATTGAGGCATAATTGAGTAGCATTCAGCTGCTCTTGTTCTGTGAGTTCATTCCAAGACTTTTTACTCGAGGCTGGAGCTGTTGATTCTCCGCACCATGATTCGTCGTCCCAACCAAGAGCTGAGTATGCTTCATCGTGACCTCTATTTACCAAGTCTTGCCATCCGTAGCTATTGTATTGTGACTGCCAGCAGTCCCAACACGAATCAGTGCAATTTATAGCTTCGGCACCTTTCTTTTCAGAATCACTCATTTCGAACCAACCTTTAAGCTCGGAAGGGTTCAATCCCGGTACGTTCCACGTCAATTCATCATATCCAAGTGTTGACTTCATAGTTGCTTGTAACTCTGGATCCAACTTTGTCCATTGAACAAATCTTGCAGCAGGTTTTTCGATAGGATAACCATAACCCCATTCAACAATGTTGAGTTCATCATAAGAAGTCTTATAGAAACAGAGCTGCAAGGCACTTTCCTGCTGCTCGCTTGTCAACTCATCCCAATCATATCTCTTTGATATTGGTGGGCCGTTTTGTCCATTCCATCTCTGTTGATTCCACCCCAGAGTCTCCAAGTACGGTGTGAGTTCCCATTGATAGAGCTGCTTCCACGAAAAACTCTCAAAGTTGTTCATCCAGCAGTTCCAAGACCATTTATCAAAGCCAAGCCTCGAAGCAGCACTCTTTTTTCTTTCACTCAAATCTGACCATCGCAATCGCTCCACCTCATTTGTTTTGAAGTTGTTCCAACTGTCTCTGTTGTATCCTAATACTTCACTTACTTCAACTTGAATATCTCTGTCCAAATCATCCCAAGGAACCCAGCGCATATCTACTCTCTTCGGCCTTTTGTATTCATACTCAGGAAGGGTTGGAAATTGGGTAACGGTCGGGAAGTAGGTGGGAGATGGCGAAAGCGTTGGCTTGGAAGACACAGTAGGCGGTGATGATGGTAGAGCTGATGGCTCAGAGCTGGATGATGGACTCGCACTAGGATTTGCACTAGGATTGGCTAAAGGACTATTTGTAGGAGATATCGATGGTTTGAATGTCGTCGGGTTGAATGTGGGAGTACTTGTAGGCACTGGAGAAGGTGCATTTGATAAAGTTGGGCTTTGCGTTGATAACAAAGTTGGGGATTGAGTCTAAAAGAAGGTGTTATCAGCAAAGTGGGGTTAGGACAAAGATGAGAATTCTCAGATAGAGCATGATATTAAAACGACTCACAGGTTCTACTTTCAGTTGCGTTGGTGCTGCAGTAGGTTGTATCGTCGGTGACGGCGTTTGTTTGATTGATGGCTCAAGAGAAGGTCTCAATGTTGGATCAGCAGTGGGTTCAAACGTTGGCTGCAAAACAAGACACAAAAGAAAAGTGAGAGTCTACTCAAAAACAGACAGAAAACACAAGAGGCAATAGACTACAATCTTACCCTAGTGGTAGGTGGCGAGGATGGCGGTAATGTCGGTGGGACTGGCGGTCCAAAGTCACAATAATTCGGTCGACCAGAAATTAGAATCCATTCACAATAGATTGATTCCTTACACTGTTCTTTTGTAATTTCTGGATTTTTGCAATCGGCCGGACTTACAACAACAGGTTGTCGCGTTGGCGTTTCTGTCGTTGGTAGTGGTGCATTAGTAGGTTCATAAGTAGGTTCCCGCGGTTCAATAGTAGGCTCGGGAGTTCCAATAGTAGGTTCGAGAGTTCGAATAGGATCTGGTTGTGAGTCATTATCATCTGGCGGTCTTGTAATTACATCAGTCGGTCCAAGTGATTGAACTGGCACAGGCACAGGCACGACCACAGTCGGCTCAGGTGTTCGGACTGGTGCAGGAGTTGGTTTAACCGTCGGCTCCAACGTTGGTCGAAACGTAGGCCTCTCAGTGGCTATATCCTCTAGAAAATCTTTGATAAATACCGATCTTCCCTTATCATGATAGGACAAGTTTGTCCCATCACTACCTTGAGCGAATAGAAATGCATTCGGTCCTGTTTCATATATCTCAAGCTCTCCATCTTCAATAAGCATCTTTGTAAATGTCATGATTGTTGTTTTGTCTGGACCTCCACTTATGGATGTACCAGTTAATGTTTGTCTAGCAGAAGACATGGGAATTACCTGACTTGCGACCTTGTCATTCAGATTGTATTTCAATACAGATCGGGTATCCGTCAAACCTACGATGGCTTCTCCACCGATCATGTTACCATTCGTTGACCAGCCAAACCCAATCCATCCACCATCATTGTTTTTCACTTCAAGACGTCCACATAGAATTCCATTTGCATCTCCAGGATCGGAGGGAACTAGGTGATAATACAGTGTAGCTTCAGAGTCGATGTTGATTTGTTGATCGAGAGATGCAGGACAAGTCTTGTCTGATAACTGCTGTGTGACAAATGTATTACTATCTGGCGTGGTAGGACGATCTGGTACTACAGTTGCAGGTATAGAGGTGTAACTGACAGTAGCAACTTGTGTAGCTGTAGCTACAGCTGTGGTCCCGTATGTTGGAATAGGAGTGTTATCATTCTTTGCCCCTCCTACAACTACTGGCTGTGGCACATCCACTGCAGCAGATGGAGATGTAGATGGCGAGAGTGACGTAGGTGGTGCTGATATTGGCGGTTGCTCTTTGTCTTTGCCTTGATCTTTGTTCTTACCATCTTCTTTTGCATCGGTGAAAACAGTTGGTTCTGTCGACATGATGAGACATAGAGCAAGAAATGCTGCCGATGATCGCTTTACCATCCAAGAACGCTTCATGATGGCAAATTTCAATTATGTGATGTGTGCCCAGGTGCAAAGCTTCTCTCTCTAGAGAGCCGTCATGAGGTGATATCAACAGTAGTTTGCCAAGTAGATCTGTAATGAACCAAGCGATCCACGCCACGGTGTGATGATCTTCATGGTTCGTGTGAAACACACCATAAAATCTCAAATTGGCGCGTTTCGGAGGTGAAAAAAAATCGTTTTTAATGGGAGTCCTTCGCATATTGGGCTGTCCTCGTAGGAGGGACTCCTTGGCGATCCTACTCTCGCTTGTGCTTTACCCAGCTCGGCTCGGGGGATAATAGAGGGCGCGAGGGGGGGGAAAGAGGGGGAAGAAATGGCGAGCGAAGCGAGCCTACAGGTGGGAGGAGAGGTGGGAGGAGAGGAGGGAGGAAAGAAGGAGAGGAGAGAGTGCACATCTTGTTCATGAGTTACACTTTATCAAGAGATTTCCGACGGTTCCTTCTCTTGTTATGTTCTGATTTTTCCATTTCACGTAGCCGCATGTGCTCATAGTAAATTGTGTGGTCATCTGCCAGAGGACAGAATGACATCTGCGCCTCTCGTGACCGCGTATTAAGGTGTGGAACTCCCCCATCTGCTTCGGTTGACTTGCCATGTTCTTTGTGAAAGTAAAAGCCACTCTTCATCACTCCACATACTTTACACTTCTTCCGTTTGCCGGCATCAACATCGGCAGTAATGCCATGTGATGCCATCGCATCGGCAGCAGCCTTTTGTCTACGCAAAAACTCTTCACTTGGAGGATCGGCCTCTTTCTTCCTCTTCTTTGTTTTCGGCTCACTTGGCGTCACCGCTTCCATTTCTTTTTGTACTGTTGCTGACGTTGGCGGAGGAAATTTTGTTGCCGATATAACAACAGCAGTTGCTACCGTTACTGATAGGTCCACAGCAGCGGTTGTCTCACCCAAATTCAAGGCCTTTGCCGGTGACGAAGTTTTTGTAAATGCTTTCAGTTGACTATTCAATTCACTGCTATCTTCATTAAATGCACCATCACGCACAGTTGTGTTATAGAATTGTTTCATTTTCTTCACCCATTCCATTACTAGCACGAAATTGGTATCATTCAGAGGCGGAGTTGGCCTCTTCTCTTTAATAGCCTTTTCAATTTCCAATGTTCGCCACGTCTCATACTCAGTGATAGCATACTTGCACCAGCCCGTCACGTTAGCACCCTGAAAAGGATTGTTTCTTTCGCCACACCAAATTTCCTTGAACTTATTCTCCATATCCTTGTTGTAATCTGGAGGAACATATTGCCCATTGCCACCGCGCTGCCTTCTGTTCATTACATTCCTTCTACTATTTACCGTGTTACTTCCTTTGAATGTTTCAGCATTAACACTTGCAAATTCATGTCTCTCAATATTAATCCCTGCCTCGGCCGCAATAACATCAGCATTTTCAAGACATTCCGCAAATGTTGTGTTATCACCAAAGGCCTTTTTCAGTTCAGCCTCCTTCAATGGTTGTTCTACCGCAAACGGGTTGGCACCATCTGTCCACTCCACATCATTACCCAATGTCCCGGCAAGCATTGTAAGGTCGTTGAAATCAACTTCATTTGGAATGGTACCCGTCACCATTGGTCCAAAGATGCTTCCGTCGTCATCATCGCCAGAACTGCTGTCTTCTTCATATTGATCGGACCCATCCTCCTCATCTGTGGCACTATCATCATCGACATCCTCATCATCCTCCTCATCCTCAAATTCCAATGCACCATCACCATCAAGCGCTTCGAGGATTGCATCTTGCACCTTCGCTACTAGCTCTTCATTAGTAACATAATCATAGTAGCTGAATCCGAACAGAAGCGATGTCTCGACAAAAGATGTACTAAATTGTTTGCTTCCCTCAGATGGAGCGACACCATCGGACAGAACATTAGTCCTGCCCATTTTCCGTAGACGTTCCCTATTGTAGTTGATGATATGCCAAAGAAGACGGGCATCAAAAAGCTTCTTTCTCATGACTGATGCGGCGTAAGTCTTCCTATCAACAACGGAATGAACCGCTTCCACGCAGCTACTTCCACGACGTGATATGTATGTGTCAAGTAATGTCGCAGTTCCTCGGTAATATGATTGACCAGTGAGCACGTTCATGTTAATGTTGTCTTCATCGTGGACACATCCATTCAAGATGTGGATGCACTGCAGCTTTACGCACTTGAGGATTTTCTTCGTGATGAGAGGGTATGCTCTGTGGGCAGTGTTGATGTCTTCGCATTTATCACCAGCGGCCATGGACTGTCGCTTTGCTTCGCGGTCTATTGCAACCTGGGACTTGACAGTGACGATGATCTTTGAAACAATTTTCTTCGGGTTCACAATCACAGTGCGGACGTACTTCATCTTGTCGGCCTTCTCCTGACGAGGGGGTGAGATTATCAATGCCGCCCCTATCTCTTGCTTGTTGAAGTAAAACCTCATCTTCCTCGACATTAGTGAAGATACACTCTGATAATAACTTTAGAAAATCTGCCTTCCGTGGATGCTCACAGTTAATTTCCTTGCCAATACGTTGGATGAGGTGAAAGACATCAAGTTTCTTCAGCATCCCAAAGAAGTACCTAACAGCATTGGCACGAGATCCTTCGGTGCCACCACAACACAACTTATCAACGTAAATTACCTTCGGTAGATCGCCCTGCACTAAGACGGTCTTCAAGTCATTATTCAACACCGCCCCGTGCCTCTTCACAATTTCCTTCATTGCATGCTGGAGCCATTCGTCAGCATCATTCGGCACGACATAATATCCAAGCACGATGCCCCCGTCGCCGACAACAGTGAACGAAGATGCCCCATTATTGCCAACTGCATGCTTAACAACTTTCCTTTGGTGATCAATTGCCATGGCTATCTCTGATTTGTACGATCCTAATTCCCTCAGCAACTGGGGTTCAACAGTGATGAAGTCTCTAAGAAATCCCATAGTGATAATCTCAGACTTGGCAGCAAAGTCTAGCACCCCACTCTCGTTAATACTAGGAAACTCCCGTTCCACAACACCAAATCCCAGCCCCTTAAGTTTCCTGCAATTATTATCGTATTCCTCCTCCCACTCGGCGTGTTTTCTTGTCATGTATGCTACGCTGTTACGTTCGAGCGACGCCGCTGTCTGTCCTGAACGCATGGCATGAATTAAATCCATACCAACACCATTTCTTTTACCAGCTACCACTGCATCCAACTCATTTTGCTGCCTTTTAGGCAATGTATCCACATAAGTCTTCTCGAATGACTGCCACTGACTGCCATTGCAATCCTTACATTTTAAGCCGATGCCCTGCACGAACCGAGGGCCTCTCAATGTGAATATTGTTTTCACACATCGGTTAGCATTGCCTGCTTCAATGTTGGGAGACTCGCAATGAGGACATTTACCATTAGTAGGCCCAAACACCTCCAAATCGTAGCAACCCTTTTGCTTTTTGATATTGTTGACACCGGATTTATTTCTAACATCATTTACTCCGACGCTGGCGGGCTTGCACAAAATACCAAAATCAACTTCTTTTGGTGGTGGTACAGCAGCAGCAGCGGGAGCGGCGGCGGGGGTAGCTTGATTATCGCGATCATATTTATCATGGTCCCATCCACATGTGCATTCTGCTGCTGGTCCACCAAACAACACTTGGGATCTGCTTTGCTTCTTTTCTGTTACACCGCAAGACAATATCTTTTCGATTCGGCGTTTCCACTGGCTGTTTCCTCCTGGCATCCATCCCCGTCCCGTAGGTTTTGGCTTCCCTGCTGCGAGCCTGTCACACAGGCCACGCCAGTATTCGTCGGTTCTACCTGTTTTAACCATTAGATGTTTAATGAGGGCGTGAATTAGAGGCGTAATTATGATGGTAGCGGCGCGGCACTTGTGACTTTTTTGACATGGTGCAGAACTTTTTGTAAAAGAGGCCTTGTTTTACGTCTGTACGTCGATTGGAGAATTAGTAAGTGCGGAGAATTGTAAAAAATTCTAACTCCGGTTTGGTCCAGGACAAACGTTGAGAAGTGAAGGCGCACCATAACATCAAAGCAACAGCCCTACCTGCCTTTGCCTTTGCTGCTCGTTATAGGGGAGGCGGTGACATTGAGGCAAAAAGGTCGGTGGTCGGTTTATCTGTCCTCTAATATCGTAAAGTAACGAAGAGAGAAGCTCACTCGCTGCAGCAATCTTTCTCTCGTGTAGAAAGCAATTCGCCGTTCAAAAAAGAAAAAAAAAACACCAAATAATAATGATGCCGTTGCGAACAAGTAATGTAGCCCTGACCTTGCTCATTCCAACGTTGGCTGCGGGGGAGAAATTTATTGGTAAGTTTGGTTTATTGCATGGTGCCAGTAATATTATTTGAAGTGTCACATCTAATAACTGAACTCTAATTTCTCTATGATGTATTTATGAACAATCATCAGGTCTCACCCCAATCTATGCAAGCCTGGGAGATCCATCACCCCGCCCTCCGTGCCCATTAAGGGTGCTACGGAATTCAATTCGTGAACAATGTGATTTGGATGCAAAAACTTTGTGTGCACCACAGCAGCAGCAGCAGCAGCATCCAATGAACTCCCTATTGTTTTCTTCAACTCCTTCTTCGGGTATGATTAGTATGAGGAGTTTGTCGCCACCACCTCCTCCTCCTCCCATGTTTGCAATGGGATCACCATTATTTGACGATTTGGAATCTATAATTGATGAAATGTTTTCTTCCAGTCTTCAAATATTTGATGAGGCTTTTAGTGAGGCGTTGAGTGCTCAAAAAGTGGCCGAGGAACGTGCCATGGAGGCATTTGATAAGAGACTTCCCTCCCTCGTTGATGAGATTACGTCATCTATCTCCTCCTCTTCTTCTTCGTCGTCTGACTATCCCGCTTCAGAAGATGAAAGATACATTAATACCCAGCAAGAAGAAGCATTTGCAGGGGTATTGGGAGAGTTGGCGGATTTCAGTCGTCATCTTCAATTGATGGAATCACGCAGGAGGAGGCGTCTTTCCGAGATTGATCCTCATTCGGAAATGAGGGATCGTCTTGCTCGTCGTCTTACCGAATATGTGTCAACAACGGAAGTGTTCCAACTCCCAGGTGGGGGTGTTATGCGCGTTGTTAGAGTAAATCCGGCGGAAGAGGAAACGCCACTGCTTGGATTTATGTTCAAGGAAATGGATGATTGTGTTTACTCACGATACCAAAATGGAGATTTATCCGACAATTGTAACCAGGCAGTTTCTTCCTTTATGGACTTTGTGGCTGCTCGCAGATCAAATCATTTGCAACAGCAGGGAGCAGTTGCTTTGCCCACACTTGAGCTCAATGAGGAACAAGTGAAGGAGGAAAAACAAGCNCAAAATGGAGATTTATCCGACAATTGTAACCAGGCAGTTTCTTCCTTTATGGACTTTGTGGCTGCTCGCAGATCAAATCATTTGCAACAGCAGGGAGCAGTTGCTTTGCCCGCACTTGAGCTCAATGAGGAACAAGTGAAGGAGGAAAAACAAGCATGGAAACCGCCACACCGCAACTGTGGTAAACAGCCAGTTAGCCCACACGTGTTTTTGTCACAAAAAGTAGCACAGACGTATCAGCGAGTTGTTAATGGAGACGATGTCACTCTTCGTCTCATGGCGTTAGGGTGGATCCTTGCTTCAGCCGCCCTTACACTTGCCTTGTGTGTCTTGGCTGCGAAGAATATTTGGGCTCTCACTGCATGTGTTGCTTTAATTTTATCCTCGATGTTTGTTGGACCTTTCTTCATGTTGGCAATGTTGACAGTTATCATTGTCTGGTGTAGGGTTTACGAGGAATTCTTCGAGGAGGATGACGAGGAGGATGATAATGCTGTAAACTTTGACTATGTCAAAATGGAGGAAGAAGATGATGACAAAGAGCCCAACTCGGACACTTCCCAAACAATGAACAAGCCTCGAGTATTCATTGGCGTTCCAGTGCAGGTAGTTTGAAGCGTTCCCTTTATTTTGCCGATGTTAATAATTGAAATTGTAGATGATAAAAAGTAGAGATGGTATTGATTAGACGTGTGCATGCTTACTTTATTCAGATTGTGTTTGTCTCATTCAAGCACAACATAATGTGTCAGTTAATTATGAAATGAGGCACTAAGCCCCGGCACAACAAACTTGTATGGGACACCTGCTTTTGCCACAGCTTTGATAACAAAGGCCGGACTTGACCATCCCTCTGGATCTTCAATTGGGTATCCCTCACCAATTCGGATTGGCTTCGAATCATTGTTCTCTGATTTGAATGTTGCGTATGCTTCATCGCCATTGGGGGCTAAAAACTCAACAAAGGACACTTGATTGGCATTCAACTTTTCCAAGAAGTCAGCATATGTTACAGATGGTTCGTTTAGAGTGGATGCATCGACTGTTGGGCTGTCTCCTCCACGATAATTAAACGCTAGTGAATTAAAGGGTGTGAGTTGCACTCCTCCACGCTCCATTGTTTCCGCCTCAGCATATGCAACCTCTGGAAATAACAAGGAACTTCCAACTGTTGCGGTAACAAGACTTGATGTAATTAGTGACACCATATTTCGGCGGCTTGACATGATATCGTTATCATCCTGGGATGATGAACTCAGTGCTTGCACAGATGTTGATGTGGGAGAGACATTGCTCCTGCTTGGAGAGGCAATGAATGCACTACTCTGCCCTAATGCTAAGAGAGAGAGGGCCAAACGCAAGCTGCTTCTTCCAACCATTATTGCTCATGTAAAATGCAAGGAGTAACAACGAACAACGATGATACAGATGTATAGAGGTTGTAGTTGTAGAACAAAGAACAAAGAAACAAACGCAGAACTGCAACAAAAAGATACCATGGCGGGGAAGATACCCGTCTCTTTCAAGAAAAACAAAGGTGGAAGAAGCGAAAGCTGCGCCTACCTACATAGCAAGAGCTCATGCAGATGAATGGATAAAAGAACATGGACACTGGAGAGTGTAAGCGCGTCACCATATCATGAAGATGTTTTGTACTTGCCTAAGAACGAGGTGAAAGTGTTATGCTTAACAATGTAAGATCTCTCCTCGACTTTGCCACCTACACATATAGTCAAACTGCTATGGATCCCCCCAAATCGAATTGAGGGTATCATAGAAGTCAGTTATCTCGCTGATAATTCCATTTTCCTCAAAGTTCCAGTAAACTCGATCATAACCTGACTGCCACTGTCCCTCATGATGACCAATCCATTCATCGTCATTACATGTGGTATCTTCATCCATACAGCAAAGAGTACAGCACTCGCACGATATTTCTGCACTCCCTGATATCACTGGATCGTCCCAGCCGCCAATAGATCCTGGCGTAGAGTTGGTGATAGCAGCAGAATTTGATGCGCAGTCACTTACAAAGTGTGTGATACGATCAATGCCACGGCCTTGACATACAGGATCAGCATTTCCCTTGAAGTTATTGTCATCAATGATCATCACCTCCAGATCTTTAATTTGTCGAAAGGATGATGGAATATTGCCACTTAAATTGTTCGAATTCAATATTAATATCCACAGCTTCCTCAGATTCCCCATTGACTCAGGCAATGTGTCATTCAAGCTATTCGACCCCAGATCAAGCAACGTGAGTTGATCTAGCTCACCGATCCAGTCGGGGATCTCCCCGTAAAGATTATTGCCCTTGAGTGATAACTCCTCAATATTTGTCAAATTACGTATCCATTCTGGAACTCGCATGGGTTCAAAGTCATTGTTGCCGAGGAATAGGTACTCCAAGCTAGTGAGCTTTCCCAATTCGTCAATAATAGGACCAGTCAGATTATTCACGGAAAGGTCCAAATGTTTTAGTGACTTCAAATACGTAATTCCTTCCGGAATTTGCCCCTCAATATTGTTTGAATGCAATGAAAGATACCACAATTTGGTAAAGGGGCTCAGCACTGGGTTATTGGGGAGTTCACCATCAAGTAGATTCCGACTTAGATCCAACACTTCCAGCTTTGTAAAGTCGAAGAAGTGAGCAGGAACTGAGCCATGAATGCTACAATTACTGATATCAAGATGGGTAATGTTTTCATGATCAACCATGAAATCATCATCGAGGATGTGACCGAAATTGTTATTATCCAAATAGACATGAGTAAGTTGCTTCATATCTTGGAGAAAATCAAGACGACCAGTAAGATCATTATTGTCCAATCCAAGGTATTCCAACTTATTCAGCTTGGACAATTTGTCTCCAACTGCACCGGTAAAGTAATTGTCAGATAAAGTGAGAACTCCCAACTCGGGTAAATTGAACTCAGGAATGTTCCCCGGTCCAAATTCATTGCTGTCAATTGCCAAGAATTTCAGCTTGTCCATTTGATTTATGGGATCAAAATGTTCTTCTGTCGTCCCAGTAAGATAGTTATTCCTCAAGTTCAATTGGACCATATTTTCTAAAAACTTGAATGTTTCTGGGATACGTCCTTGTAACCTATTCCCCTCTAAATCCAAGTATTTCAAATCCTTGAGATATCCATAATCAGACGGGATCTCTCCACTAATTAGTGAATTATAGATCTGAATACTCTTCAAGTAACGCAAATGGCGCAATTCAGAAGGTAGTGTCCCATAAGCACCGTTATTTGGAAGCAGATCAATGTTGGTAACAATGGCATCAGTCCATAAATTATCATCTTGATGACGTTCAATCAAGTTGACATCTTTGTCACACCATAGTCCACGAATATATCCTGGGNAAATTATCATCTTGATGACGTTCAATCAAGTTGACATCTTTGTCACACCATAGTCCACGAATATATCCTGGTAGATAGTGAAATCACAAAGAGAGAAGTATGACAATAATGTGAGCAAAGCGCAATACAACAAACAGTACCACACAGATGATATATACGACACATAATACTACTACCCAAAACTCACCTTGGTCGGGAGGCAACTCTGGAGAACTAAACAGACTAAACCAAGCACATTCATGTGTTCCGCTTAAGAAATTCAATGGAAATCTCCAATACAATCCGCCAATACTCAAGAATAATACGGCAAGTGAATATCGTTGAACAAATGGATATTCATCCTTCGATGTACTCCCATCAACTTTGGGTATGTCTAATTGATGTTTGTCAATGGTTGCTATCCATCGTGCAGCCAGGTATTGAGGCGACATGGTATTATTAGGTAACAATGTCATAATATCCGATACATCCTTGGTAACTAGATAATCTAACGTATCTTCAAGTCGACGTTGATTCACAATCGAATTCATACCATTACCATTATCGGAACCAAATATATCAACTCGAGGATTGGTAGTTTTGATACGATTATTTGGGGCAAAGAATTTGACACATGTAATGAGAATACTACATACGAAGGTTGATATGATAAGCATAATCATCCATGTGTGATAACGTCGTTTGACATATTGACGTTCTTGCATTTCACCCGATGTGATTTCGGGAGTGGTTATGGTGTTGTTGTTGTTGTTGATGGCGCTGTGAGGATTGTTATCACCCCCATCTTCGGAGAGATCATCTGCAATGATTGTATCACCGTCTTCTTCGTCTGACATCATTATTTTGTTATCTGCGACACTAGAAGCCACTATCGAATAATACAATCGCTCTATTATGGTACTACCACTCAATAAATAGCTGCGCTGGCACCTGCTGGCACTGCCTGTTATATGTCGGCAGTTTCATCAGGTTCGGCGTCGTCGATGAAGTATTGAAGTTGTTGTTCGGCACGTTCCCGATTTGGTGTGCCAGTTCATGTGTCATCACTATTTCACAATTATTACAGTAGTGACACAACGCAGCTCAGAAGACAGAAGACAGAAGATGGATCATGGATCACACCATGAACGCCGAAACCAATACTAACAGCGGCAGCCGGGCCCTTGTAGTCCACAGCGACGAAAATGACCATCATCACAGCACTCCTGTAGTCAATAATAATAATAGCAGCAATAATAATGAAATTG
>JALLBI010000079.1:0-19155 GCA_036940125.1 Mediolabrus comicus
ACTATTAAAAGAGCCTGGTTGTGTTGCAGTGATAATAATTAGAATGAAGACAATATCTGCCGCGGAAAGGAAGCGTCAAATCCGAGAGCGTCGGCGGTTAAAACAAAACCAGACTTCGTCATCACTTCCAACAGCGACGGCCAATGATGAAGGGGTTATGCGAAGGAACGATGCCGTTACTGGCGGAGTGGAGAACAATAATAATTATTTGAGCAACCAAAATGTAGAGTGCTCAATTTTGCCCAACAACCATAAAGTGGCACATAATAATAATATTAGCGGTGCCGTAGGTGAAACAAAAGAATGTCAATCGACAAGCTCAAAGACGACTCTATTTTCAGTTGTTATGAGTCGATCTAACAACAAAGACAGTCCCAGTGAAGAAAATAACAACAGTGACACAATAATTTCAAACAAAAATATTGCCACAACACCCAAAGCGACTACATCCAACACGAGACAAGATGATCATCGTGAGAAACAATTGTTCTCACCTACCAAAAGTCCGGGAGGTTATGATGTATTGAAGGCATTAGATGTCGCAAATGTGTACAATGAACATTTACTAAAAATAGAGAACAATGAATCGGGAAGCAATCAAAGTGAAAATGATGATATAGAGCCTGAGGATGACTGGATGGATGCTTACGTTATCTCTCGGCAAACTCGGCTCAGTTCAGATGATGTTACTACTTCTTCTCAAAGCAGTAGTGTAAAGGAAAATCTATTAGATGGTATGGAGGCGGAAATTATTGAAGAGACACGGCATATGATAGACCATTCTGATCTGAAACGACGCATTGGACGACCATTAGTCTACGACGAACCGATAGGAGTTGGTGTTGTGGATTGGTCACTAAAGAAGCGTTTACGTATTGAGAGTGTTCCGGGACGGTGTCTTCCTGGAAACATGTCATCTTCTCAATTATTTGCTAAATTGGGACAGAATGCTCACAAACAGTCTCTAAATGATGGATATGTGCACCAATTGGCAATACAGTACCTGTCAAATCCATTACTGAATCATAGAAGGGAGGGGTCTACTGCAGAATGTTTAGAGGCTAGATGGAAGGCAAGCACGATGTATTATCAACATCCTTCAGCGTATCCGCTCCCTCCGTCTATATTACAAGATCTTCCCAAAGCTGTACAAAACATGACTCAATGTGATAATGGTGATCTTTCCTCTTTCATCCGAGGTCCTCGCTCTATTTATCACCGATTACGACTTTCTGGGTGTGGATCTCTCGGTGGGTTAGGCGAGTCGGCCTCTCAGAATGGTGAGAAAACAAAAGCTAATGATGGGAGCATGGTGTCGTACATCTCTGACACTTCAAAATTGTTGGAGCAGAGAAGGTGTGAATGGAGAGAGGCATTTAGATCTGTATTCAATTCGTGGAGAACAAGATTGAGGCAATTAGAGGGCCGCCGGAACTCAAATGATTCAACTAGCAGTGGAAGATTATCATCTCTGGATGAGAAATGCGAGCTATTCACTACAGACGAGGTTTTGCGGTGCTCATTTTATTCTATTAGACCAGAACAAGTGGTACTGTTTCGATGTGGATATATACCAGTGAATGTGAATGGTAATGTCGAGCATTGTATTATGCCAATAATTGTTTTTTCATCAACAACAGTTCAGTTGCGATCAATGTTAAGTTCTATGGGTATTAAGATGCGAGTGCTTCGTGAAATGGACTCCAAAAAAGAAAATGGTATTGACTTTTTCTCTGAAGAAAATCTGAAAGATATTGATGCCCAAGTTCAAGCAAATGCTGTCAGTGGCGACACTGAATCTGTTCACGCAGAACTTGAGGCAATCAAGTGGGCAGAGAATGGTAACGGAAATGTGACTGTGGCACAAAAGAACAAACGACGGCGACTTGATGACAAAACTTTTACCAGTCCTCTTTATTGTGTAGGCTACAACGACTGCTCGGCATTGTTCGAGCTGTTTCTAAATACTTGCGGGCTCTCTGTAAGCTCTGGGAGCAGTCCGTTTGAAGACAGATTTGACTCTGAGATACAATCTGACGTACCGCTATTGCTGTGCAGGTCTCTAGGTTCATGTATGCACTTCACGTTGAAAACTTTATGCGTAAGTGGGCTACGGGACTATGGTTACATGAATCAAATGAAGTCTAGCCGAGAAAAGGAGAAGCAAGAGACAACCGATGTTCGGACTACCATGGAACTCCGTGGTCCGATATTACCGTGTTCGCTCCGTGATATCACATGTTCATTGGTAGACAGGATGATGATCGACAAACTACAGACCCGTTCTGTCTCAAAGCAGCCGTTCGAATCGAGTACTGCTGAGGATGGAGTGGGTACCCATCATTTTGCGATGTTCGTGCAGCCGCATGAAGGTGAGCGAGCAACCCTTGGTCCAAAATCAACAGGTATATCTTCGTCGTCTTTGTTCAACGGCACAAAGATCTTACTGGGACGAAACGAACCATCAAAATGGCACGAATGTTCGCATCGGGAGCTTCTAAATGTGATGGTCTGGGATTCTCAGCGCCCCGACCATGTTTCGTACAATTCAAAACACCTACCGTTTTCTGCTCGATAAAAGTAAAATGCCATAATTATGGAATAGGAATAGATTTAGTAGCATATTAATTTACTTTGCCACTTCACGCTCTGTTACGCTGCTCTGATAGATATGTTCTGCACTTCAACTCTGTAGGCTTCACACCATGCCTGCTAGCTGGAACGAAAACCTTCTGCAGCAAGTCATTCGCTTCTTCTCCAGGATGTTGTTGCAGAAAGTTCTGGACAGAGGCATAAAGCATCTCAAAAACGTTCAGCCCTGGCTTCAACTCATTATCTTCCATCTTCTTCAACATATCAAAGGCGATTGCCATGCTTCTAGGTGTGTCCCTTTTGTCCTGGGCAGCTGCACATATCTTTATCATCATGGGGTAGATTCTTTTACTCACGAATATGCCTTCGATTTCATCATCTGTGACTTCTTTGTCATCAGAGATGAGATCCTCTCCAGATTTCCCTTCCATTATTTGTACTATCCGAAAGGCTCTCTCCGCTGCGTTGGGGTAACCTGCTTGAGTTGCAGTGTGCCAACATTCAAGTGCAAGCAAGTACACATTTGAAAACGGCTTCAGATCTCGTTGATACAAGCTTACCGTTTCCATTCGGGAGAGAATTTGGTCTGCATATTCACCAGCCTCCTGAGATCCAGTTCTAGCCCACAGTTGCAGTAGAAATATGAAAGTCACACGAGTTGGGTACGATGTTTCATACCGAATCATTGAGTCTAGAAAAGATGTAGCCTCCTTAGCGACTTCTGTTCTAATTTCTGTAAGTTTGTCTTCTGATACCAATTTATCTTCCAGGTTCCCATGTTTGGCTAGAGCTCGAAGAACATTGTTGTATGTTCCAGTAGAAGGCGCAAATGAAGCAGTGGATTGTTCCTCAAGGCGATGCTGAATCATTTTCCGCAGTAAAGATAGCGCCAGTTTTACATATGCAGGGTCATTAGTCGAGGAATAAATGTCGACGAGCCAATGATAAGTGTCCATATTTGGTTCAACGTATGTTTTCGTTACAGCTTCAGAATTCTTGAGAACGTCTTCGGTGGGCTCGTCAACTTCTGATTGCTCGTTGATACCAACAACGCTGCGATAATTCTCTTCGCCGATAGTTTTCAAAAGCAAAGAATTTGCTGTTTTACACAATTCAGAATCGCCGTCTCTTCCGGCTTTTGCCAGCACATTCAGTGCTAGATTCAATGATAATGTGTTTGGATTGATGTTCATGTCATGGGACTCATTCAACTGTGACAATAATCTCTCCGCCCCTTCTAGTACAAATTTCCTCCTTGATCTATCTTTTCTTTTGGTGTTCCTAGTTGGTTTATCATTCTCAGGATTCTTCGAAGATAGAGCCCTGCACAAGTTACAAAGCCCAAGCAGAACAATATTGTAAGCATCAACATCAAGTGCGCACTGTATCCGTCCTGATTTCTGAAGTGAGTGCATTTGTTGAAGCAACTCTTCGGCTTGGTTAACTCCTTCAACAGTCCATAGATCCACATTTTGTCGCATGACCGTGTGGAAGAGTTTTCTAACAACTGAAGAGTCTTCATCTTTATTTTCGTCCATGAATGTCTCTGTCGTATTTCCCGACGCAACATTGTTTAGCGATAGATAATTCGCGGATATCCATCGATTTAAGAGTCTGTTGGATCTTTGTACTGATTCAACCTTTTTGTCCACACCGAAGCAGTATGCCAATTGATTCGTTTGTATCATTTGTTCCACGCACAAAGTGTTGTTTGACCTGTAATTCGTATCAACTTGTAGTTCGTCCTGTTCGTGTACATTATTATGATCATCATCGTCGGATAATTCTGTCTTTCCATCTGCACGCTTCCAGGACTCATCAAAAGCACTATGTTTATTGCTGTCTTTCAGCAAAAATACATCACCTAAAAACGAAGATATTTTTCCAAGTGTGTTTACATTCTTTTCTTCTTCGGCCTGTTTCATTCTCTCGAAATTTGTTTTTGCCTTCAAGATAGCACCTATCCGATTACGGTGCAATGTCTCGAATGCTTCTAGAAACCTCTCTGCTTTCATTACAGAGTCAATATAGTGGGTATACATTGCTTCAGTTGAATCCGACTCAGTCTCTCCGTCGTCTGTTTCCCTGCTTTGTGAAAGATGAGCATTACATGCCGTCTCAGCTATGGCAGTAAATCCTATGATCAAATTGTGTAAATCTGATGCGATTTCTTTATACAGATCTTCTGTTGCGTGTAGGTCAGCAACAGTTACATCATTATAATGTGCCTTCAAGTTATCATCATTTTGGCCCGAATTATTTGATGATGCAAAAAAGTAGCTGTCTTCCTCTTTGTCATTCTTATCTGCATACGCACCAAAGTTCAAGAATGAGATCTCACCAAGTCTGTCATGATACGTATTCATTTTGGTAGCCAAATCTGTCTGAAGTTGCTTCAGATCCGTAATATCTACATTTTTCGCAGCAGAGTCACGGCTTCTATTGGGTGAATGACGAAAAATGCCTGTAGATTTTCTCCTGTGCTTGGACTTTCGCGACGCCCTTACGTTGTTGTGGATGTTGCTGCTGTTATTGTTTCGATTCTGTCTACCTCCCGATCTAGAATATCGCCTTGACCTTGACCTAGTTCCATTGCGTTCTGAATTTCTGCCTCTTTCTCTCTTATCATCTTCATCTGGATTGCGCTTGCGATAAGCAGGCGGTATGAGATAATCAGGTACCTTTGATAATGACGGCTGGTAATCCTTTGCAGCAAGAGTGTTGGAAGAGAAATGATGAATTCTGCTCTCCCCTCCTACATGATGCGGAAAACGTGTCAAAGACTTCACTACGTTGCTGCTGCTTGGCCGAAAAATGGTACTGCTGCTTTTGATGCAGGATTTTTCTCCTCCTCCTCTAATTCTATTGATTGTGAAGCAGCATTGCTTCGAACTTCTATGGGATTGCCGCAGCATCATCATCACGCCGATTGTGAAGCAAATCTTGTGATGGGAGGTTTAGCTGTTTTCCTAAAACTATTACCCCTAGCAGGGGATGACGACAGACGCAGAACGCAGACGGACCAATGAAAAGATGCCAAGATGAGTTGTTTGGTGCTGCAGTAGTTTATATTCAATAATACCCACAGCTAATCATGATGTTACCAACACCTACACCATCTGCACCACCAGGTGCCACCAGCTTCTCTCAGAAGCCAGCACTTACCTCGACGACTGCTCCTGGAAAAATATTCTCCTCTAGATCAGAACTCCAAGAACATTACAAATCTGATTGGCATCGTTACAATCTAAAGCGACGTGAAGCGGAGCTGCCAATGTTGAACGAGACTGACTTCAATACCAGGTTGGAGGCGGCCGTAGCACTGCGGAAGGAACGAGAGGGAAGGGAAGAACGAAGCGGTGCAGATCACAGGAAGGACAAATCATTAAAGAAGACAAAGAAAAGTAAGAAGCAAACCAAAAAAGATCACAAGAGACAACCCATGTTTGCCAAAAGAGACGACGGTTTACGAAATAATGGTGATGATACTGAAGCTGAAGAGGATTCCGGCATGGATCATGAAGTAACAGAAACGGGGAGCGTGGCGGATGAAGAGGAGCAAGTTGAAATAAATCCCTGCCAATCACTCTTTGACAATCATATCTCCCAATCTCCAGAGTCTAATCTTGAATACATGACCAACAAACACTCATTCTACTTACCTGATTCGGAATACTGTGTTGATCTTGAAGGTTTGCTGGGCTATTGCTCAGAGAAGATTCGGATCGGTCACATCTGTCTGTACTGTCAAAAAATGTTTAAATCTGGAGAAGCAGTTCTGAAGCATATGATTGATAAGCGACATTGCAAAATATTGTACGAGGCCGGAAAGGACTTGGACGAATTTGGTGTGTTTTATGACTTCAGTGAAGCAAATAAAGAGTTTTTGGGACAAGCGCCGGATGAGGATGAAGAAGAGGATGAAGAAGGTTGGGAAGACGTCTCTGAGGATGAATCTATGGTGGAGGATCAAGATGAGGATATGAGTGACGATGATGATCTTTATGCTGCATACGAGAAAGAGATCACCACTCATGGCTTTGATATCACTCCGCTTGGAGAATTAGGTGAGGAGGTCACTTTTCTATATTGTTCGTGCCTATTGAATTTTGATACATATGAAGCCGCTCACATCTCACATTTGTCAATTTTTGCCTCTTAGTATTCCCCGATGGACGAATTGTTGGTCATCGAGGTCTTGCTAGGTACTACAAACAGAGATTTGCTCCAGATCGGATGGAGAGAGCTGCAGTAAGAGCGGCGAAGGAGGCTGCTGGAGATAGACTGTATGGAGGAAGAGTATACAACATGTATCGTTTGAAGAGTGGGACTGAAAGGGACGAAAACAACCATACAGACGGCGAAACATCTTCTTCCACAGCCTTGTCAACGATGGGCCGTCTCTCTGGCAACTTGCCCACTGGCAGGATGGGAAAAGGCATCCTTGTGGCCGGAGAAGGCAAGGGCGGTTTTACTTCTCTATCATTGTATCATTATCGTGCTGTAGTCAAGAAGCAACGTCGCGATGATGCAAGGGGACAAAGGTTGCAACAAAGATCGAGAATGAATATGAATAAGATGGACAAAAAGGCAAACAACAAGATGAATGGTGTAGTTACTGCTCTGGCACCGCGTTAAAGGAATTCCTCGAGTGCTTCTGGATAGCGTATGCTTAGTAATGAATTATAATACAAAAGAGTGTTGTCTGCTACCTGCAAATTCAATTCACAGCTTTCTTCAAAAGCGTTGTTCAAATTCTTCTATAGCATCATTCGTATTCTCCAGTTGTGTGGATTCGACTTTCTTATCAACTATGACGTGTTCGCTTTCGTTGGCAGATGGTGTTGATTTGATTCTGGTGAAAGCTGAAGAAAACTTCTCTGGGTCAGTCAAGTGAGCTAAAATTCTTTCTGCGACATCGCTGAAGCCTTGGCTGAGATCACTGTGCTTTCCATCTTGGCAGTAGCTTGACATAGCCATGTACTCGTCTACAAAGGACATTGGGTCAAGTTGTAATGCGTCAGTGATGATAACAGAAGCTAGTCGGTGCAGCGTTGGCAGACAGCCATGCAAATTCTGTTCAAGTCCTGTCTCGATATTTGATCTAATCTCCTCAATATTGATTTTGAATATTGTAGAAACGGCGTCTCGTACGCAAGTCAAAACATCACTCCGATCCTCTGACGCTGCCAGCTCGACAGCTTTCGACTCAACTGCATATTCACATGCAAGGAGTAGAGATCGTGTTAACTCGAGCCGTTTCAGCTCACTGAAAATTGACAGGAATAATTCCCAGTCGATTGTCGTATGGTTATGTATACAAAGGTTTAAGACGAGCAAGTAAAACCTTCCACTCAATCCTCTAGATGAGACGCCTCCATGATGTCGCCAAATGGTGCGTGCATACGATGCAAAATTCATTGAGCTCAATTGAATCAAATCGGAGTGAGGGAGAGGGAGGCCCATGGATTCAATTTCCGTTGCAACGAATGACCCAAACATGGTCTTATTGATGACATCAACGGTTGTTTTGCTCACGTGTCCCTCTTCTGTCAGGACTCTGACGATCACATCATGTGGGCAAAGAATTGATGCAACTCTCATCGCACGATGGCGCATTGCAAATGAAAATGATAGTGCTTTGTTCACTCCTCGCGAATCTTCCTTGATGTAACTACGGTCTTCCTGTATTGTTGACAAAATGCTACTGTCAAATGACACGCTCTCGTCAAAAAGAGGCCTGCATGAAGACGAATGAGCACTTTTTCCTTCCCTAGCAAAGACGATACTTAGCAGTTCTCTCGCATGATGCATGGCTAGATCCCCTTCAAAGAAACTAGTTCGCTGTTTCTTCGTTGTCAGCACACTGTTGTTCAGCTTGGCATTCGTATCCGTATTTTCGTCATCATCATCCTCTTGTGAGAGATCTTTGTGACGATGAAAATCTTTTACAAAGCAAATTGTAAATGCAATTCGAAGTGATACTCTTGAATTCAAAAGATCATATTTCTCTTTCAATGATGAAAAGGGCCTTATAGATGAAGGTTCTTCGCTTGATGATAGTCCGAATGTCTCTTTGCTTGAGCCATCTTTTGTCCACGATTGTTCACTGGAACTGAATATTTTCATGTCCATCACAAATTCAGATGGTTCTTCTCCATCTTCACTTCTTACGCTCATATCCAACTCCTCCTCTTCAAGTCTTTCCGAGTATTCGGGAATACAATTTTCAACCTCATCGCTGATTTTTGCTTCGTCTCCGTGCGCTAGCCATTGTCTCATTAGATGGCGAGCAATCTTTCCAACGGACACATGAGAATATCTATCAGCAAGTGATTGACATGCATCATGGACAACCAAAGCCAGGGAGCGGAATCCGGTAATCGTCAAATTATTACACTCGTCGAGAGCAGCCGTGGCGGCAGTGAGAGAGGCTTGGATGAGGAGTTCGCGAACCAAACGCTCGGGGCTGTAGTTTTCATTGGCGTTTACTGTAAGTTGGACCTCACGCAGTATTTCTTTGTATAGAGACTTCACTTGTGTTGTCAAATCATGTCGGTGCAACACCTCTTCGGTTAATACCTTGTCAGAAAGACCAGCTCTAGCCGAATCAATTTTTTGCACTCTGTCCAACGCCATGCGTTCATCATCGGATTGCTGACCAGTAGATTCGACTTCATCAGAAGCGAGTGTAGCATTTGTATACGCTAAGTCGAGGCATTTGAGCTGCTCCTTTGATCCAATACAATACTGTTGTGCGCACCACCACGCAAGGTCTGCCTTATCGTCGGCTTTCGCTAATTTCTTTGCGACGGGAGCTACAATTTGCTCAAATGATGGCAAATCTTCCCCTGCAGAGATCATTTCATTCAACCGAATGATCAACGATCGCGCATGAATGTAGCCCAGGGGGAGCTGCAATAGGGGACAGAGGGAAATGTCAAGAGCCCCTAACATTTCACTTGACCTCGTACTTCCGAGCACATCGTGCAGAGGCGCAAGAGGGTCAAATGTGCAGCTCGAAGCAAATGATCCAAGCACACCCCCACCGCGCTGAACACCACTGTGTGATAGCACCGATGGGTCATAAGGGAGTGGCTCGAACATTTTGTTGTATTCCGGTCTTTCTTCAACAGAATAATTGTCAAACATTGAAGACAAGATTGCCAGGGCATCTTGGCGTCGTTCAATTCGTCCGATTTCTTCGTCATGTGCCTTTTTCCGTGCATCACTCTTCTTCAAGAGTGCACCTAACTTGGAAAGACAATCATGGTAAAGTAAAAGTGCCATTGCTTGACGATCGTAATCTTTGGTGCAGCGTTCGTCTTTCTCAAGCTCTAGTACGCATTTTCTGAGCACTTTTACTTGATTGAGAATTGGCAGATATATTAGAACTGATCTAATGTTGTCTTCAGCAAGAATGAGGTCGCATCGAATGTCATGGATATTAGAACCATTCTCTTGAGAGTTTCTTTCAGAAACGTCTGGGCAAGAAAGCAGGAACTTTACCAAGGCGGATGCTGGGCAATACTTGTCTAATCCAAACATGCCTGTATATTTTCTAGCAAGTCTCAGGGCGGCACCGGGACCGAGCTTGTTGGTTGCCTTCCACACTAGTTGCTCGCAATAGCTTTGCATCGTTTCTTTAGTTGAGGAATCCAAGGGCTTAGAGAAGACACTTGGATCAAATGACACATCGTAGAAAGAAAAGATATTCCACCATGTTGCATTGCGTGAAAGGCCATTGCATTGATCAATAAATCGCTGCTGTGTTCTCCAAGAGAATTGATCACCACTGTAGTACACACCGACGCCTAGATAAGAACCTATACTGGAAAGTGCAAGAGTCCGTGAGCAGTCCCTATTACCGATTGCAGAGGGTAATGCTGATTGATACAGTCTGAATGCAATCTCTTTCGGAAGCTCCAGTAGAAATGAGACTGACAAGAGGGAATCAATGCTGCCAGATGTGAGTCCAGCATCTGTCCCTCCTAAACTTCTTTCCGCGCAGTGAGCTTTACTTTTCACTACAGTTTCAGAATCGAATAGGAGTGAGCTGGTATTGGATATTGAAGCCGCGTTTCCATGCGCAATTAGTCGAATAGATGTACTATGAGCACCATGAGTTTCTAACATTTCAATGATGTTCGATGTTGCTACCAATTGGTCTGACGAGAAGGAAATTCCGATCGATTCAAGTTGTGAGACGACTCGACAGTAAGAAACGCAACCAAACAAAGCTTCAGTTGGTTGTAAAAGAAGACCATCGCCAATATACCATGACGAATGGAGGATGGGTGGTGGTGGTAGTGCCTTCAGACAAGCAGATGAATGATTCTGTGGTGCTGGGTCAAATTCTTGTTCAAGTCTTTCCCCTACACCAAAATCTGAACGAGATGTAGTAACATCGCAGACAAGCTCGATCAGAGTAGACATAGATAGAGTCATTGGGAGAGCATTCGCAGGACAAGAAAGGATGATATGTTTTCGAAGGAGTTGAGATGCCCTGACCATGTTATCCATCGCAGCCAAAGACGCGGACAAAGAATCCTCGTGCGAAAGCGTCGACTGCGAAAGTTCGTACGTTTGTGAGAATGCTTTATTGCACAGTGACATCGCAACTGAAAGAATGGATTGGTAGTATGCATCGTGTCCTTCTTCAAAAGCACCAGAAACTTCCAGTAGAACGCTTGCGTTGATTCCCGATGTGTCTGCAATTTGAGACGATATTGTCCCAACTGCGTAAGACCAAACTTTTTCCGCTTCCGAGGAGTCGCAGAGTGCAGTGCACCATTGTTTAGCCCTTCTCATCAGCGGCTTTATCTCGTTGCAGAAGTTTTCAGGTGATTCTAGAGACTGTTGTGCGGATGACAAATCGATACTCGGCTTCAGCAGCTCCAACACAACTGTCGCACATGATGAAGAGTCTTCTGCTTCTGACAACGTCAAATACAGTTCACAGTCCAGCTGGAGTCTTGATATGGTTTCAAATTGTTTGAGTTTGGTCAATGTCTCAGCACTTTCGACCCCCATTCTTCTATTCCTTCTAGTCTCAAAAACCATCACAGAAAGAATTGAACATGCAGCCTGGACGATCTGCTNTGCCGGCATACATGTTGAACGAGACGAACACCATGAGTGGGGTTGGACTTTAAGTGACAGAAAAACAAGCAAATGTAGGTTGTTAGTTGAGCAACAGCGGCAGGAGAAGAAGAAACAGTATGGGAGCATTGAACGTACCACTCGAAAGTACTCTTGGGCACCATTGCCACAATATTTCCTGACCAAGTAATCAATAGAAAGCATTCGTGCGGCTTCTTTTAACTCAGACTTGATGTAGTCATCGGTAGCTGATTGAATGGCAGAATCGGCAATTTGACTGAGATTGGGTGGTCTTTGAATACTCACTAGCGCCTTCTGCAGCATACTTAATACAATGAGGCACATCACTGAAGGTGACTTACACCATTGAGCTAGACGTGTTGCATCTTGTAAGTAATGCGGGATGTCATCTTTCCTGCTATCGCCTAGTTCTATCGAATACTGATGCAGTGCCTTGTCAAAATCTACGCCCACATCGTTGGCGAATTGTCTAACTCCATCGATTATCAGATCAGATATCGAAGGATCTAATGATGTTTTCATCAGTGCAGACTTCAATAGTTCCTTGACGACATAATTATCTCCTTTGCTTTTGTAATTTGATAGTTTTAAGCAGTCTCTATCCACACCTAGGTCACGTGCTCTTTTCAATTGAATAGCTTCATTGAGTTTCTGTTCGACGCAATCGTGCTCTATACTTTCAAGGTCATCAAGATCACAAGACGGAGCTAGCACCGATGTGACTGAAGGGGTGGAACTAACTCTCTGTGCAGAAAACGTTCTCCCTTCTCTGACTTTTCTTCCTCTGATCATGCCAACCTTGAGCACGGAAGGACGGTGATGGGTTGATCCCGCCGTGAGTGCGTTTCCGGATCCACTTCGGCTCTTGTCTTCGGCTGCTACAATTATTTGAGCAGCAGGCTGTGAAGACAAGCTGTTCATGGCCACTGACAATTTCATAGTTGATTTGCTAACAGCCTCCAGCAAACTAATCGAAGATTCGATACCACACAAAATATCTTCATCGTCGTAGAATTCAGCAGCCTTGCAAGTCCAAGCGCGAATGTAATCCAACATGGGATGACCAATATGCAGCGATGGAATAACCAAATCACAAAGCCAGGGAACGAATTTTGTTGGATCTGAATGAAGAGGTATGCGTGTCGCGGCACAAGAGATGGAGTCGGGAGACAAAGTCTTCCCGTACTCCGAGTTTTGCAAGCGTTCGGCCGATCTAAATGCACCCTGAGAAATAAGCACACTGAGTAGCATGTCTACTGAGTCAACTGACAGGTAGGCACCATTTAGTTGAATCTGGCTGCTATTTGTGACGCTTTCCAAGCCTTTGATTGCTCTTAATCGGTTGTTGAGTTTCCTATTTTGTTCCTCTAGGTGTGTTTGTTTAGGTGAAAGGCGCAACACATCAATAACCTTTCCCATTTCTGAACAGAAGATAGATAGTGTAGATTGGATATCTTGAAGAGACACGTCAACATTGTGGCATTTCTCTGGCCAGTGTAACATCAATTGAGCTGCAGCAATCATATTATCAGTACATTCCTCATCACCCGTGGCTGCTCCAAAGGTCAGTTGGCGTAAGCATTGTTGATACTCATCAAATGAATGTGTATCACAGTTCTTCCAATTTGAAACAATGTGACGAAGTTTCCATAGCCATACCAACGATTTGTGGATCGGAGTCGAAACGTTGTCGCAACATGAATAGTTTGAAAGTTCCTCAGTTATGATATTGTGAGCATCTTGGAAGTTATTTTGGAAAGTTGCCAAGAAATGTACTGTACCAACTCTTCCTTGCTCATTCGCATTGAATTCATTGAAAAAACCTGGGTTTTGACCATCGATAATACCTAAGACGCGGAATGAATATGCCATATTTCCAGGTGACGTACATATCCCCACTGACCGGACTTGCTGATCGGTTTCGACTGTAAATAAAATCTGACTGCATCCATCCTTTCCCAATAATGATTGAAGAACGTGAACTTTCGGAGATTTCGCACTCTTTCTTCTTGATTGAATAGTTTTTGTCGAAAATGCTACAGCAACACATTCATCGTGTCTACTACGCAGTGGTTTTAGTGACACAAGTTTTTCACCGGCAGCGATGGGGCAATTTGACGAGATTGACAAGTCCACAACATTGATCCATCCGATGCTTGTGTGCTGAAGTGTTGCTGCTAATACTAAAAACATCCCTCGGTTGCTGTTAGTATCGATCGACATACCCACATCCTCTTCAAACTTCCATGTTTCCAGGCCGATCTTTTGGAACAAGTCCTCTGTCACTAAGGTTGATTCTTTGTTCTTAATACTGTAATCAAACACAGATATCGTCCCTGATTTGTGAGCAATGAAGAAGCGTATGGTGATATCGTTTATAAATACCCCTTCAATCAATGTCGCGGCAACATCTCCTGATGCCAAGTTGTTATTGGTGTTATTGTAATCGAATTGCGGTGCATCAATAGACATGCTTGTGGCTGCATCACGAAATTTATCTGGCTCAGAAGAATTGAGTGCTTCGCCATCAATATTGGAAATGATGATGACGTTATTCTTATTGCATTCCCCTCTTTTGATAGGACAAACTATTACGAGAACATCCTTCACAGGCGGAGTTGATTGCTCCTGTTGTTGAGAAGACTGAGTGCTAGAGGGAGGCAAGGTAACAAAAACTAGCCCCGGACTGGACATAGACAAATCATCTTCGGACCGAGTTATTTGTCTGGTAGCAATTATTGAGCCATCGTGGCCCTTAAGAAGGGAGACGTGGGTGGCAGTGGCAGCTGCGATGACAGTTCCGCTGGAATTGGATGCAACTGTGAGAACGGGTGCGTCAAACTTGGTTTGCCATTCTGCACCGCTGATGCTACTTGCTTCTCCTATCGGAGCGGATGGGAGATTTCCCACGACTGTGTTTCCGAGGGCAATGGCGTGGTAACAAAATGTTTTGTTGTTTGTTTCGTCCACGCCTCTACCCAATGCTGATTTATTATTGTTGTCATTTCGAATCGATTCATAATACGCGTCCACGCCGCTATCAGGAATAATGCCTTTGATCTCATCGTCATCATCGCCCTCGTCTACTGCTTTGGCCAGCACCGGGAGTTGTATACGGTGTAGAGATGCTGCCATGATTTACTCAGGAGATTGATTGAGGTCGCCCCTCTTGATGTTCCACAACATCAAACAAAGCTGTGCGCTAAAAAAATGGATAACGGTAAATGTTGTGGGGTACCACTTATTACCTACTTTTGGGGAGGGGGTAAGTCATAACCTGTGTGATCTCGGCGCTTTTATTGTAAGAAAAAATGAAAATACATACCCTACATACTTTTAATTAGTAGTTTTATAGAGAGGGTACCTTTTCATCAGTCTGAGCTATCATCAGTCTGAGCTACCTATGGGACTGCTATTCCTCTGCTGCAACCTGCAACAACCTGCAACCTGCATAGAAGCTAAAAGTAAGGTGCTTTAATTAAACGCAAAGCAGACGTTCGTGAAGAGGTAAGGAAAGCAACAACTTGAAATTATTGGATGTAGAGACTTGTAAGGTCGCCATTATAGCTTTGATTTGTCAAGAGCAAGAAGTAGTCATTCAGTTTAGTTTTCCCTTTTGTGCCAGGCAACCACATCATCGTACTTGATATCTCCACCAAAACAATCCAAGGCGCTACCAATTGTCAAGTCTACATTCCCATTCCCTAATGTCTTCACTCTATCTAAGTCATCCAGTCCCTGAACTCCACCAGCATACGTCACCGGCACGGGAGAGAAATTGCCCAACAACTGCACTAAATCTTCTAGAATACCGCATCTTTTCCCTTCATTTTCAACTCCATGAACTAAAAACTCTGCGCAATACCCTCCAAGCATCTTCAACGTTTCTTCGTTCACTTCTACATCTGTATATGTTTGCCATCGATCGGTCACGACGTAATAAGGACCTGTTGTGTCACCAGATTTCCGCCGACAACTCAAATCTAAAACTAATTTATCCTTGCCAATCTGATTGACTAACTGGTTAAGCCGATCAAAATCAATTTTTCCGTTGTGGAATACGAATGAAGTAACTATGACATGAGAGGCACCGTATGAGAGCCATTCTGATGCATTTGATGCAGTGATGCCTCCACCTATTTGCAAACCTTGTGGGTATGCTTCTAATGCAGATTTAGCCTAATAGTGATTGTTTGAATTCAGAGGAGATAATGTAAGACAAATAAAGTAGATGACAATTATGATAACCAAAATGAAAAGAATGTGCTGCGATCTTGGGCTCGGAAATTTAAGCATATAATTTTGGCTCTCACGGTTGTATGGAAAAGAAAATGCCTCAAGAAGAAACTGTTCGTCACCGCCTTTGACTCTGATCTGCAGTGAGTTTCAACACAAAGGAAACAACACGACGACTTACCGCATCTTGGTTCCCCGGTCCCAACATGATGACATGTCCACCAGTAAGCCCATCATCTTTGTACATGCTTGCATATTCACTTGCAGGTTTGTCTGTGCTGAAATTTTCTGCTGCTACCGCGCTTTGTGTTGCCGTCAGAGCATTTTGCTTATCATCCGATAGAGTGGAGCCAACAATTTGTTTGACTTGACCTGAATGGAGGTCTATGCATGGACGAAACTTCATGGTGGAGCCTGTGAAAGAGAGTGTGAGAGTGGAAGAGGTGAAGAAGTGAGAGTGGAAAGCTCTGGTCTCTATTTTCCCTTCTCTTCCCAGAAAAGCGAAAGGAGGAAGGAGGTAGGTAGATAGGTAGGGAATAGGGAAGGCTATTTACCTAGGGAATTTGCTCTATTTATTCATCTACATCTTGAGAAAAAAACACTATACATCTTTGCCAGACATCCAGCTTTGTTCAATCAAAAGACCTGGTCTTCTCAACACTGGTGGTTCCTTCCTTCTTCTTCTTCCGTGGTCTTTGCTTTTCTCCGGTGCAAAGCTATGCCGTTGCCTATCTTGCATGTCACTAGCCTTAACATTACTTGTAAAACCTCGAGGCAGATGTTTAAGCTGCACAGAGTATGCTTTTCTGCCTTGTTTCAAAGGTTTGCTGTATCCACATTTTGCCAGCAACTCAACAAAATCCTTCGGTGGTATGGCGCGTCTAATTTCATCAAGGCACATTCCTCCTACCAATCCTTCATTGCAACAGGATGTAAAAAGTTGAGAAGCCTGGATTTGCCGGTAAGTTAGTTCTGCGAAGTACGACTAACACAGGTCTTAGATATACTTTACAATTAATCAAGCAGTACTTACCATTTTTGTCCTGTAAGATCCAGGCGGCATAAGATTAGCACAACACTTGAGCATGTTTCCATACGAAACGGCATCTGGTGAAACACCAAATCTTTCCTTTCGCAATTCATTAAATGTATCAACAGCAACAGAAAGGGCTTGCCGTCTTCCATCTTGACTTCCGTGAGCAGAAAAGGCGCAAGCATTTAGCACTGAGTTGTAGCATATTACATTTGGTTTTGTGTCAGTACTGCCATCGTCGTCATGAAGTGTTATCATGGAATTCAAGACTGATTTGCATTTCTCGGCTGAATCAGATCAGGGCGTAGAATTTTGTTAGTACGCTGTTATTTCAAATAAATAGACAATCTAAAGATATCCTTACCTTTGCCAGCTGCTTTGCTTTTAGCTAAAGCATTTAGTACGCTGCTAAAAGTAATAGCGTCAGGCTTGACTGTGGAAAAGGGGTCCGACTGGTAAGCCTTGATCATCCTTATAAGTAAATTCTCTGCGTAGACAGCAGCTTTCGGATGCCTACTTTTTGCCCAGGCATTGATTACGGCATTGAATGATAAACGATTAGGTCGAACAACAAGCATCCCGCCTCGTTGTTTGGGGTATTGAGGATTCGTCTCCAGCTTCTGCAACAATGCTTCTGCTTTAACTGGTGCATCAACATGCCCGCTGTTGCACCATGCTTTGATACACGTATTGAACGTGATGGTATCTGGTCTGACATCATATGCAGGCACCCTAGACAAAGCTTCCATTCGATGCAAAATGGCTTCAGCTTTCTCACCGGCAGCAACATTCCCGGTGCGTGCCCATGAATCAATAACTGAGTTGAACACTACATTGTTGGGTTGAATTTTGTTCGCATACTCTACATCGTTTTCTAGAGCTTCATCGTAGTCCTCTAGGAGCCTTGTCAGTATTTTTTCTGCATTAGAGGCTGCTGCGTCTGTACCAACATTGCTCCACGCATTGATAACGATACCGAAAGAATGAACAGAAGGCTTCACTGTTCCATCACCTTGCTCTTTAATGTACTCCATCCTCTCCAATATAGCCGTTGCCTGTTCAGCACTTGATTCAGTACCCATTGATGCGTATGCTCCAATAACTAGGAGAGAGAGGGACAACGGAACTTTAGTGATCGCAACAATGAACATTCTTTTGGTGTATTAAAAGAAACTTACTCGCATTTAACATCGGCGTCGTTGGAGAAACATCATCACTGGTACTCAGCAGGCGATTTATAACTTTTTCTGCGCGTTGCCCGGCATCATCAACAGTACCACTGTGTGAGTAGGCTTCTATTAAAGTAGTGTATTGCATTGGCCCCGGGAGATATTCGTCGTCCTTTTCCTCAAGGGCCATGCGTTCAAGCCAGCTAATCATTTCTTCTGCTTTTGCAACAGCACTTGGATCATTTGCTTTGATTAACTCGCGAACTTCTTGTGTCTTCCAAAACTTCTTCCTCTTGGCTCTTCGTCTTGTAGACTCTGCTTTGTCTATGGGAAGTGTATCATCATCAGTTACATCCTCTTGTTCACTACGTATATCATCATCAATTACATTCTCTATATCATCATCAGTTACATTCTCTTGTTCACTACTTTCATATTTTGACTCGGTGTTTTCATTTGATTCAAAGTCAATGAGCCTCTGTATCAGATCAGCTTTTCTCCCCCCAACCGAAAGACCTAACTTTTTGAGACGCTCTTTCAAATCAACTACTGTTAGATTTGAGTATATATCTAAAGGTGGATCATCTAGTTTGTCAGGTTTATCTATTGTTGGATTTGAGTATAAATCTAAAGCTGAATCTTCCAATTTGTCAGGTTTATCTAGACCCTCGTCTGAATACTCCTGTAATCGTTGAACCAGCTCATCTTTCCTGCCACCAAGTGGAAGCTTCAGCAGCCGAAGTCTATCTTTCAAATCAACTACTGTCAGCTCAGAGAGATCATCGGCGTTCGTAGAGCGGATCACATGGGACGATCCACCGGGGCGGACAATATTAGACCTCGTAGCCACAAATGAATATGACTGGGTCAGATAGATGGCGATTACAATGCCCAGTAGATGCATTGCTAATGAAGCCACCATCGTGGAGGGAGCTTTTGATTTTGCTTTTGACGGCCGTCGGCCGTCGAGCATCATGGATTCGATGCAACAGAGCGTCGAGG
>JALLBI010000080.1:0-21903 GCA_036940125.1 Mediolabrus comicus
TTCGGAGTTTTTCGTTTTTTGGAGGGACAGGTTTCTACGTAGGAATTCCGTAGGATTCTCAGCACTCATGAACCTGGTATGAACCTTGCTACGCTGCTACGTTTCTACTAGGTAAAACGAAGAACGGTGGTTCCCGCAATTATAGAATTTTTTGCGGGAACGTTTCTCAACGTAGGAACTCATACATCAAAAGCATTTTTTTCCCACCACGGCCGCTACCACTACCACCCACTCCATAGTTCCATACGCAGCAACAACCTCATCAAACAATTAAAACAAAAAACAATGAGCAGCTGCAAAAATCTCGAGGGAAAATTCACCGTAGAATCTGATTCTTGTAAATATACGGATGATGCCATCATTGCTGATTACAGGTAAGAGACGAGGAGGCGAGAGTGAGAGAGTGCTGCAAAGTGTGTAGATTGTTTGGAGCATTGCCGAATATGTAGTGGCGGGCGGTTTTGAAACACTATTATCACGTGCAATTGCTCGTGCTCATAAGGGAATCATCGGGGCTGCTGCTGCCTGGATAAGATGAGTGACAGCGACTCCTGGCTGTTGTTTAGAAGATGCAACGGCTCGTCCAATTTTATTGCAACTATTTTTGTGTTTTATCGTCATTGCCGCCGCAAACCCGACCAATTATTAACACTCGACACCAAAGAAACGATTTGTCATTGAAAGTTATTATTTTCACCAAACAAATATTCTCACAAACTCCCATGTTTTCAAATCCATTTGCCCGTTGCACAAACAAATGTCATTAATATAATATGTGCTTAACACACAAATATTATTTTTTTTACACACAGCTACGACACCACAATGGTCGAGGGCAATGTAGTAAAACCATCCTCACTCAAAATGCAATTCAAAACGGAACGTAAGGTTGGAAAGACGGGTGTTATGTTGGTTGGTCTTGGGGGTAATAATGGTTGGTAAGTAGTGTTTTAACATGGATATCTTCACTTTATTGCGTATTTATTTGTGTTGATCGAAATAAATAATATGTTCCTAACAAAATTCACTACCATCATATCTCTCACTTACACATCCGATCATCATCTATATCAATCATCTTTATATACATCAAAAATGTAGCACATGTGTCGCTGGAGCAATTGCCAATAAACTCGGTCTAACATGGGAAACAAAAGAGGGGACACAAAAATCCAATTACTGGGGATCACTCCTACTTTCCTCCACGGTTAAGCTTGGTAATGATCGTATGGGTAATTCAGTCTACACCCCCATGTCTAACATGTTACCCTTGCTCAACCCCAATGATATTGTTTGGGGTGGGTGGGATATCAATAGTACCAATTTAGGTGATGCCATGAAACGATCGAAAGTATTGGATTATGATTTGCAAACAAAGTTGTACCCCCATATGAAGGATATTGTGCCTCTGCCATCAATTTACTTCCCCGACTTTATTGCCGCCAATCAGGGTGAGCGTGCAGATAATGTATTGAATGGTACGAAGCAGGAACAGATGGAACAAATTCGTAAAGATATTCGTGAGTTTAAAGAGGAGAACGGTTTGGATCAAGTTATGCTACTTTGGACTGCCAATACGGAACGATTTTCGGAAGTGGAGGAGGGTGTGAATGATAATGCGGAGAATATTCTTAGTAGTATTGAGATGGGTGAGGCCGAGGTTAGTGCCTCGACGGTGTTTGCTGTGGCATCTATTTTGGAGGGGTGTACATTTATTAATGGATCGCCGCAAAATACATTCGTGCCTGGGGTGGTAGAATTGGCTCGACAAAAGAAGGTGTTTATTGCCGGAGATGACTTTAAGTCAGGTCAAACGAAAATGAAGAGTGTCATGGTAGACTTCCTCGTTTCGGCTGGTATCAAACCCGTAAGCATCGTTTCGTACAATCATCTTGGGAATAATGATGGTAAAAATCTCAGTGCACCAAGTCAATTCCGCAGTAAGGAGATTAGCAAATCGAACGTTGTCGATGATATGGTTGCATCGAATAGAATCTTGTTTGAGGAAGATGAACATCCCGATCATGTCGTTGTGATCAAGTATGTCCCATACGTTGCTGACTCGAAGCGTGCCATGGATGAATATACTAGTGAGATCTTCATGGGTGGGAAGAATACCATTGTTATGCACAATACATGCGAAGATTCACTTCTCGCAACTCCTCTCATTTATGATCTTGTCATTCTTGGTGAGCTTTGCCAACGTGTTCAGGTTAGGAAGGAGGGAGAGACGGAGTGGGAGTCATTCCATCCCGTCCTCTCACTTCTTTCCTACATGCTCAAAGCACCAATGGTACCGAATGGTGCTCCTGTTGTGAATGCACTCTTCACTCAACGGTGTGCTATTGTCAACCTAATGCGTGCATGTCTAGGATTATCACCTGATAATCATATGACGTTGGAGCATCGTTTTGAGAGTACGCTTGCAGCTTTGAGTTCTGATTCAGAACCTGCCAATAAGAAGATGCGTCATAGCTAAAAGTTGTACATAATACAATGGTTTGTTGACATGATTTGCTGTTGCTGCTCTTGCTTGCTAAGAATCAAAAGATAGAGATCAGATTAGCCCTGTTGCTATGTGCTTCTGTAAACAATAATTGTTGCTATGATTCTAAATCAGTCGTTTGGTTTCTAATAATATTTTTTCAGAGCTAAGTAACACATAGAGAATTACAATACTTAGTTCATTCATACACCACTTTTTTTGAGCCTCATCTCCTTCACCTCCTTCTTGGATGGCAACAATCTCATCCCATTCAATGTAACTATTACCATGCCGCCGACATCAGTGGAGATAGCTAGCCATAGACCTCCATATGTGGTGAAGGCCACTGCCACTACAATTACCTTAAGCGCTAAGGAAAAAATGATATTTTCAACAATGCGCTGGGTAACCTTCGGGCCCAAACTGATGATGTAGAGTAGATTGTCCAAGTCGGAACCCATCAACGTGACATCACTTGTCTCCAATGCGAGTGCACTTCCCTCTCCCATCGCCACTGATATATCAGCCAGGGCAAGAGCTGGAGCATCGTTCACCCCGTCCCCGACCATCATAACTTTCTTCTTTGGCCTGCACATCTTCTTTTGCTCATGATAGTGATCTACCATATCTTGAATAGCAACCAATTTTTCTTCCGGCAAGAGATCGCTTTTCACATCACACTCCTCCAAGCCGATCTGCTGAGCTACACCAAGGGCAGCCTTGGATTGATCGCCTGTAAGCATTGTTATTTCAATACCCTTCTTCTTCAAGTCCATAATGACGGACTTGGTTTCACCGCGGATTTTATCTGAGACACAGTACGACCCAACGATACCTGCAATATTGTCAAGAAAGCGAGAATGAATGAGATGAAGGAAGCTGGAGAATGTGTATGTGTTCATAGGTCGACAACTCTGTCTTACCTTCTCCTTCAATACTGATAAATCCGATCGTACCTCCCGTAGATGCCCAACCTTCCACTGTCTCTTTTGTAGACGAATCCAAATCCTCATACAGACCGAGTCGGACAAATAATCTCTTGTTACCGACATGAACTTTCTTTTTATCGATTACACCAACTACCCCTTCTCCTGGTAGTAACGTGTGCTCTTTCACTTGTAGATTTGTGGGGATAACAACATTTTCGTTGGCCGCACCTTTGACAAGAGCATCAGCAAGAGGATGGCTAGCTGATACCTCCATCACAGACAGATATGCGAGAACTTCCTTCCTATCACGATTACCAATCTCGTTGAAATGGAGCATTTGAAAGACACCCTCACTAAGAGTACCCGTCTTGTCGAAAGCAATAAACTTTACTTTGCCCAATGTCTCAAGATGTTGACCTCCCTTGACGATGATTCCTTTTTGAGCACATGCAGCTAGCCCAGCAACATAAGTCACAGGTGTAGATATGATCAGAGAGCAAGGGCAAGATATAACGATAAGGACTAATCCTTTGTAAAACCAAAATCTTCCAGTCTCAACCGATACGATCCAAGGGAATGTGCACATGCACAACGCGGTCAAAACAACAATTGGGGTGTAGATACTTGCGATGGCATCGACCATGGCCTCTGTCTGGCTGCGGTTGGACTGTGCCTCCTCAACAATTCTTAACAACTTCGCAATGGCAGAGTTGTTTGTGGTAGCAGTAGTGCGCACCAAAAGAGGGGAGGATCCTGTGTTGATTGTCCCTCCAGAGACAGTGCTGCCTTGGGATTTTTCAACCGGTCGGCTTTCTCCCGTCAAGTTGGATTCATCAACGGTGGATGATCCCTCCACAACAACACCATCTGTTGGTATCTTATCACCAGTTCGAACTGAAACAATCGATCCAACCTTGATTGCCGAAGCTGGGAGAACAACTATTTCCTTTGTGATCGGGTTGATCAGATTTGCTTGCTCTGGACAGACGCTCACAATTGTCGAGAGTGCATTCCTTGCGCGAGTCATGGCGATGTTCTCCAAGTAGTCACTAATATCGAAGAGAAAGGTCAAGACAGCAGCTTCGTGGTAATCTTGTAGGGCCACGGCACCAGTCACTGCGAATAGGATCTGTAATTAATGACAAAAATGAGTGAGAGAATCACGTTTCAATTCATGATACAACTAGAGAAATGAAGCACTCACCAAACAATTCACATCAAATTTGCATCTACGAATTGTGCGAAACGCCTTGACAATGAGAGACGGAAGGGCTAGAGCAACCGATCCAAGTGCTACATATTCAAGGTATTTCCAGTTCCCTCCAATGTAACTATGTTGTAAGGCGAAAGAGGAAAGACACGGTTAATGCGTGATGAGAAATCTGATAAGGCACCCGATATAACTTCGTCTCACCTGAGGAAAGCTGCGATAAGCAGTACACCTGACAGAATTACACGCAACTTGAGAGTCGATTTTTGGGTTTGAATGACCTCTTTCTCATCTCCTGTCATCGCTGCAAGTGCCCAGCGACCATCTGCCCCACCATCAGAACTGATGCCAAACTTGTATCCTTCAAAGCTGTCGCCCAATGAGCGAGCTATTTGAGAGGCAGTGACGTAATAGGGGTTGTGCTCCACATCAATAGACTTCTTTGCCTGCCCAAGTACAACCTTTTCGATGCCCTCCTTGCCTAATGATGCTTTCAGAGAAGCGATTACAGTTTCCTCGTTGAAATCATCAAGATTTTTTACTTCTCCAACATCAACATCAAACACTGAGATGACAGTAACATCTAAAGGAATCCCAATCTGTCGAGTAATCGCAATTGCTGCATCTTTAATGAGAGTTGCACCAAAGCCACCTTCATCTAATGCCTGACAAAGGTCATTTGCAGATACGATGTCGATGTCGTGCTCGACATAGATTGCCTTTGTTGCAGGAGTCACTGTCACACTCTCTACACCCTTGATTGGGAGGAGGATAGATTTCACCGCTGGGATTTCAGAAGCGCAGCAGATCCCTGTAGCAGTAATGTGAGACCGGCCCACCCTGGAAATTGAAGCGCTCCTTAATGATAATGTAGCGCTGGATAAAAGAGATAGGCTAGCCTCGCGAACAGTGGATATTCTCTTTGTACCCGCGTCGAACATAACACCGGGTGGCAAGAAGAAGTTGGCGTTTGCAAGATTGTCTTTGCAATTGTCATCATCGCAGCATCTTTCACCTCCTTTTCCCACATCATCATCATCATCGATTATCATCTCTTGCAGCGAATGAAGAGAGGAGCGGAAAGATGCACGTAGACCTGCAGGTAGAAAGAAGTTTGCATTTGCGAGGAGGCGGTCTCCACCACAAGCCTCGTCGTCACAGCATCTGTCAGTACTGCTCGGAGGAGGCACCTTAAAACTTACATGTCTGTTTTTACTGACTGGGTGGTCGTTATTATCTTCGTCGGGACTTTCACTTTGAGGAGCAGAGGCACCACCGACGAGCGGCTCACTTAGGGTAGCATTAGTTTCTTCGTCCATCATCAATTTGGTGACTATGGGTACCATAGTGTGCATGGCCGGCTGCTCTTTCATAGATTTTTGGATTTTGGAATGCGAGACGCGTGTCTCGTGAGAAGGGGGGCAAAAGAGCAAAGAAAACTGATCTTTACTCATCAAATGGAGACCTGTGGAGACATCACCTTCACTGCCGCTTAGAACTATGACTATGCCTCTAAGAACTATCTCCGCCATTGATACACCAATGGTCACCTTAATATTACTACTTCCACTATCACTAATGCAGCTGTTGCTGCCACAGGCTGCTGCATTCCTCATCAGCAATCATCGATGTGGCAGCAGCCATAAATCATCACCTCAAAAGATAAGAGCCACGTCAACATCAGATGACCCCAACATCCAACACATCAATCAAGTATTGATGGAAAAGAAGCAAGAACTTCTTGGTGATTCCTCTAAACTTAATGAGCTTTCTCCTCTTAGTATAATACCGGCAGATAATGACATACGTGATACATTTTTGACAACTGAGCAGAGAGTGTATGAAACACTACTATCATCACGGTTAGATATGCCATTTCTAAATCGAGCAATTGTTGCTCCGAGCAATATTGAGGGTGGAGGTCGTGGCCTATTTGCTACAGAAGATATAAAAGAGGGAGATGTGATAACGTGCTATCCTGGAGATGCGTTGCTGTGTGAGCTACCTTCGACAGAAGATGGGGGTGATGAAGGTGACTCTTTCGACTTTGAAGATGATGAAATTGAAGCAGTGAACGAAGTGGTTTTGTGGGGAACTCACGTTCCCAAAGATCATAGATGGGATGATGACACTGTCTTTGATGGATCAGAATCTAAGCCTCCACTCACGTCCTATGCAGTAACGACAAACGATGTGTATTCTGTCATGGGCCATCCTTTTTTTGATGATAATCCTGCCTACCTTGGTCACTTTGCAAATGATGGAGCTGGACATTTAGCTTATGAAATGCCCGATTCTCCAAGGGCATCAATGGAACTTGGACTAGACACGGAAAGTAGTGACTTTGGTGTGGAAGATAACATCGCGGCTTATGTACTGAAATCATTTGATGTTGCTAATGCAATGCATCAGCCTTTGGATGATGATGAGTTTCATATGGTAACAGTGGCAATAAGAGACATCACGAAAGGTGAAGAAATACTCGTGACTTATGGACCTGACTATTGGATATCAGATTATGCTGGACATATGGCTGATGCCGAGGATGATTGAATTATTGGTTGACAAATAATTACATGCATAGATGAGAACGTGTGATAGTGGCACTCCACACTACAGAGTTATCCACTGCCGAAGAATGAAAAAAGACATACAATTATCTGAGATAGTTAACAACTCAATTTGGACATCAATTTATTATTTTTACCTATTATTATTTTATCGCCTCCGTCAGTTCAATCTTCGATCACTTTACATTTGCATTTGAGTCTCTGGTACAAGTTCACCATCCTCATTCAGCGTCATATCGACAGGGAATGGCTCAGTGCGGTATTTCAGAGTCTTTGCTCGTTTCCTATCTGGACCAACAAAGTCAAAAGAGTCGTCTTCGGTTACTCCTTCAATGAAAACTGTGTATCCGCTAGCCAATTCCCCACTGATTAGCATCTTACTCAACTTAGTCACCACGGAATGCTCCAAATACCTCTCAACCGGGCGGGCTCCATAATTACGATCGTAGCTAGCATCAAGGATAGCTTGAATTCCGCTCTTCTCGAGCACGACACGGATGCCTTGTCCAGCAAGACGTTTCTTTACATCCCTCATACTCTTTTGCACAATCTTTTCAAGTTGACCCATTCCAAGTGAGTTAAACATAATGACTCCGCTGAGTCGATTCAAGAACTCAGGGGAGAAGTGAGCCCTGACTGCAGACATGACTTGAGCTCTGGCGAGGTCTCTTGCGCTCTCGGATGATTCGTCATAATCCAAAAGAGCGGCTGCTCCCAAATTTGATGTGAGAATGATAACAGTATTTGTAAAATCCACGGTTCTACCTTTGGCATCTGTTAGCCGACCTTCATCAAGGACTTGTAAAAGCACAGTGAGAACCTTCTTATGTGCCTTTTCTACCTCATCAAAGAGGACAACAGTGTAAGGCTTTCTCCTGACGGCCTCCGTGAGCTGTCCACCTTCTTCATGTCCTACATATCCAGGCGGAGCACCAATAAGTCGGGCTACCGAGTGCTCTTCTGTGTATTCGGACATGTCGATCCTAATGAGGTGGCGCTCATCGCCATCATATAGTTCTGAAAACAACGCTTTCGATATTTCAGTCTTACCCACGCCAGTTGGTCCCACAAATAAGAAGGAGCCATCTGGCTGTGATGGGCGTGCCAACCCTGCCTTGCTTCTCAGGATACAATCAGTGATTTCATCAACAGCCTCATCTTGTCCCACAACACGTTCCTTCAACCTATCACTAAGTTGCAGGAGGCGCTCTCTTTCAGATTGAGATAGCTTGTTGGCAGGGATGCCAGTCCATCGAGAAATTATCTCAGTAATATGCTTGGGTAGCACTACCTCCAAAGCAAGTGAATCATCATCATCATTACCATTCTCACCACTTAGAGTTCTTTCAGCTTGTTCGGCCTTACGTTCTTCCTCCTCTTTGATGATCTTGGCAATATGGTTCTTCAGATCCGGGATAGCGCCGTACTTGAGGTCGGCAGCCTTCTCATAGTCACCGAGACGTTCCGCCGCGGCCGCCTTGGACTCCAATGTTGTCAATTTTTCTTTTGCCTGTTTGAGCTCCTCGGCGCGTCCACGATCACTCTCCCACTTTTGCAATAGTGGCTCCAATTCCTCACGCAGATTAGCAATTTCAGCCTGCACATCCTTTCGCTTCTTTTTGGATGCCTTATCTTTCTCCCGCGACAAGGCCGTTGATTCAATTTCAAGTTGCAGGATCTTCCTTTCCAACTTGTCTATGCTCTCTGGACGGCTGTCAAGCTGCACACGTCTTGTCGCAGCGGCTTCATCTATGAGATCAATTGCCTTATCTGGCAAAAATCTATCAGCGATGTACCTATCCGATAGCTGGGCAGCAGTAATGATGGCAGCATCGGATATCCTCACACCGTGATGTGCTGTGTAGCGATCCGCAAGACCCCGAAGGATGCTAATCGTCGCTTCTACGCTAGGTTCATTTACAAGGACCTTCTGGAAGCGACGTTCAAATGCTGCATCCTTCTCAATGTGTTTGCGATATTCCTCCAATGTTGTAGCCCCAATCATGCGCAATTCCGACCGTGCCAAGGCCGGTTTTAATAAGTTAGCGGCGTCCATAGCCCCGTCAGTCTTGCCAGCACCAAGCACAAGATGCACTTCGTCAACGAAGAGAATGATTTTTCCTTCCGCCTTCTTACATTCATCCAATACTGCACGTAGACGCTCCTCAAACTCCCCACGATATTTAGCTCCAGCCACCAAAGCACCCATGTCAAGTGTACGCAGTGCAACATCTTTCNTCAAACTCCCCACGATATTTAGCTCCAGCCACCAAAGCACCCATGTCAAGTGTACGCAGTGCAACATCTTTCAGAGTTAATGGGACATCTCCCTGTAATATCCTATTCGCAAGTCCCTCAATGACAGCAGTTTTTCCAACTCCAGGCTCTCCCACTAAGCAGGCGTTGTTCTTACTTCGTCGGCATAATATCTGGATAATGCGTCTAATCTCCTCATCTCTACCAATTACAGGATCCAACTTGCCCTCCTCTGCAGCTTTCACAAGATCAATCCCATATTTTTCTAACGCTTCATATGTCTCTTCGGCAGAAGTGGATGTGACCTTTCGTCCGCCACGTATTTCTTCGGTAGCTGATGCCACCATTTTCTTAGTCAAGCCAACAGATTCCAACACGTCTTTGGTAGACTTGTCAATGTCGTATAGAGCAACAAGTAAATGGTCTAACGCTACCAAAGAATCACCATTCGATTTGGCAGCTGCCATAGCACGCTGAATTACCTTTTGCACCGCCGTGCTGAGGGATGCTTCGTGGGGTGGTGGGCTTTGTGTTGGTCTCTTGAGAATAGCACGTTGAATTGCCTGACGTATTTGTCGTACGTCCACAACATCAGCGCTGCTGCCGCTATTACTAGCACCCATATTCATATTAGATGCTGATGATTTGGCAGCAACACGAGCACCGATGCCATCATCGGCTTCAAATAATGCCGCAGCAAGATGAATCGGTTCACAAAGAGAGTGTCCATTGTCACGTGCGATGTTGAGCGCTTGCTCTAATGCCTTTGTGGTGGCGTCGGTCATGGTTCGATTATCAGTCATGATGATGAATAATTATTAATGATAGTTGTGTAGCTGTTTGTTTGTATTGGGATGTGTGTAATTTATTTCAGTCCAAAATTTATGAGCGATATACTGATGATGTAGATGTAGTTCTTTACGTTGTCCTTATTTGGAAATTATGAGCTATTCAGTTCTGAACATCAAGTCTGTTGAGATCTTGGTATTGTGTCGATCCTCTTTTTTTTCTGCTCTTTCGAAATCTTTGAAGAGTCGTGGATCGTGGAATGAATCCCGCCAAAATGTGTCTGAAGAGACAGGTTCAGTGATGGTTTTCTTCAGATTACACAGGTACATTGTACATTTTGAATAAGAGAAGTAAATACTTGGATAGCACTGGATAACAAATAAAAGTGCCGCTACTGCTTAATTAATGCTGCTCATAATAACATGACAGATGATAGATGATTATTCTGATGAATGCATTAGTTCGTTGGGTCTCAGCAGAACTCTCTCTCTACTGATAGCGCATTGAAAAATAGAGCACCATGAATACAACCATCACAGAGTGCCAAGGAGCGTGCACATTAGCAAACCCAGAACTTGGAGGTTGAATTGCATCAGTGATCGAGACAGTAGGAGTGCTAACACCACCGCTATCCTGCTGCGGAATGTTCTGATCTACAGGAGCTTCTACCATCTGCTCTTCATTATCACCTCCCTCCATAGTTGCACCTTGATGAGTAGACGACGAAGAACCATCACTGCCACTTTCATTTGACACCGATGAACCATCATCTTTTCCACCACCTCCACTACCACCAAGCTCCTCACAAACATTAATCCATGTCCCATCAATCATACTAACGTTTGAAACACCAGTAGTAACATTAGTTGACCATCCAAGCACACCATTAATCATTTGATACAGTCCAGGAGCAGTCACAACATTTTCCACACCATTTGAAAGAATATCTGTTCTGAAAAAAGTAATCACATCATCCCCCATTTCAACCACATCCTTCCTTACCTCCGTCTTATTATCATCGTTGCTATATGTGGTCGTAGTCGTTTCATTCATCGCCATATCATAAAAGCATTTATAATATTCATTCTCATTTTCCGTATTCCAAACAACTAAATTACGCGTCCCCTCCACAAATAATGTAGTCGTCCCATCTTCATGATTGACAATATTTTCACCAACGTCCACTCCTCGACGTTCTACTCCAATTAGTACGGGGAATGGGCAGGCGAATGGTGCTTGTTGCAGTGCGGAGATGGCCGTGGTGAAATTACACTGTGTTTTGGCAAGTTTACTGTAGTTTGNCCCATCTTCATGATTGACAATATTTTCACCAACGTCCACTCCTCGACGTTCTACTCCAATTAGTACGGGGAATGGGCAGGCGAATGGTGCTTGTTGCAGTGCGGAGATGGCCGTGGTGAAATTACACTGTGTTTTGGCAAGTTTACTGTAGTTTGCAAGGAGTTCAATGTTACCAATGTTAAGTCTACGGTCACCACCAACATTAGATTTAGTAGTAAGCTTCTGCCGAAAGAGGAGAGACATAAAGCGAGCAGAGAAGGTGAGTGTGTGAGAGAGACGGGAACAAAGAGCTAATCTGCTACCACTGCAAGAGATGATAAATAATCAAAAGCAGCACAATTCACCCACCTGAGCAGCGGTCCTCTCACGGCTGACGGCCGCAATCACTGCCAGTAGGGGGACGATCTTCATCTTGGTTTGGTCAGTGGTCAGTGTAGGTCAGTCTTCTGCCTTCTGCACTTTCAGTTTGCACTTTGCAACTTTCTGTGACAGATGACAGGTCGAAAGTTTGTGCCGTTTTTGGCACCGTTACCTTCACTCTCCGTTCATTTTTGCTCATTTTTGACCTACTTTTGGTGTTGATGCTATGATTCTTCACCGTGTAGAGGTGTATGGTACTATCTGACTCATGATGCTGCTTCCATCCTCCGCTTTTGTTCCATCTTCAACGATTTGGAATCAGCAGTCACAGCTTCATACATTTACTTGCTTACATCCATCCCAAGAGTAGCACCACTTCATCTCATCAACAAGGGTCATTTTGATGACGATGACGATGATGGCAGAAATGATGAACATGATGTGGTCATTTTAACAACAGCATCCATGCTAAGTGCATCCGCATTTGCTTCTCTTTGTACGATATGGAGTGAATACTCTGTACTAACGACTGGGTGTGGGCCGATGCAGTTAAGTGATACCCTCGAGCGTGGATGCTACCTCGGAGTACTTTTTGTTGCCGGCTTATCGGTGTTTGTGCGCATCGTTAGTGGAGGACAAAGTTTATCAGATGTTTATAAGAACAACATAGACAACAGCTTCTACCCATATTTTATGCCGGTGGAAAGTTTAAGCTTAGTGGCTGTGATGGGGGCGTTCATGGCGTTGGCATTGCAATCAATCAAAGGTGAGCAGATGGATGGCTTGTCGGGTATAAAAGTCAAAATTTTGATAAATACTTTGGCAGATAACTAATACTTAGTATGTGAGCATAAATCAGTGTCGTTTTCTTTTGCGATGTCTTTCATCGTCCTTTCGGTGCCTCTTCTTTGATTTTTCATCCTCTCTCTCCCGAGACGAGCCTCTCTCTCGTTTTCTATGTCGATGAGATGTCTTCTCCTTTGATTTCTTTTTGCGTCTTCTGCTGTAATCACGTTCATCATCTTCATCACGAGACCTCTTCCTCTTCTTCTTTTTTGAGGAAGACTTATGTTTCTTTTCACTCCGTCTTCTTTTCTTTTTGGTCCGCTTCAATGATGCAGACGACCTACTGCTACAGGTGCTACTGCTACTACTAGAGTCTGAGCCTGAATCATTATCTCCAGTTCCAACACCGCAGTCAACAACCACAACTCTCTGCATCAAAACAGGCTTTCCATTGCCATCTGTTTCTACTTGTGCAATTCGTCTGACACAATCCATCCCCCGAACAACTCTACCAAAAGCAACATGCTTCCCATCAAGATGAAGAGCCTTGCCTAAAGTAATGAAGAACTGTGATCCATTGGTATTCTTACCACGATTTGCCATGCTCAGTATGCCCTCACGATCATGAGAAATATCAAAGCATTCATCAGGAAATGTTGGCTTTCCATCATTCGCAGTCGGAGCTGCAAAGCCTCCCTTCCCATCGAATGAAGTGAAGTCTCCACCTTGAATCATAAATTGAGGAATGATCCGATGAAACTCTGTCCCTCGATATGTTGGTTCTAAAACAGTTTCGTGGCTGGACGCATATGCATTGGTCGTTGGTGGTCTCTTGGCCGTGGCACGAGAGTTACATATCGAAATGAAATTTTGTGAAGTCTTTTTGCACTTCTCGCTGTTAAGCTCAAAAACGATCGTCTCAGGGGAAGCGCCTGCCACTGATACTTTGAAGAAGGCGAACATACTACCGGTGTTGTACAGGCTGCAGTGGCCAGCGGCGACATATAATTGCAGCGGCAGGGCGGAGCTGTGTTGGTAGGTGTTGGTGTTGGAGAGCTAGCTTGTGGACACGTTTTCAAGAAAGTGCGATTTGAAATTTTTCTTCCTCGACGAAATTGGCTACAGCGACAACCGTTCAGCAATGCCATCCCCTTCAACAACCCGAAACCGTTCATAGTTCTTGCATTTGCCACTAATCTACTCTACTGTTCATTATCTCTTCAAGTTCCAGCCAACCAACGACCGTTAAATAGTAGTTCACTCCTAATCTACTAGCTGTTCATTAATCTCTTCATAGTAAAGTTCAGCCAATAACGATGAAAGCAGTGCTCTCGCATTTGGCTGCTACTCTACTCGTAGTTGCAGCTACATCATTGCCAGTAGATGCAAACGTACAACGCAATTTAACTGCAACCGAATCAGCTTACATTGCTCCTTCGAGGTATCTAAAGCGCAACAAGCACAAGAAGAAATCTGACAACGAAGTATGGGCGGAACTAGTGCAAGCTTCCGCAACTTTTGAGGAATCATTTGTCGCCGGGCAGTATCGCGCCGCCGATGGATGCGTCAATGGGCATGATGATAACCAAAAGCAGGTTGACACTTGCCTTGCTAGTGAGCAAGAAGACCGCGTGTCGGTGAATTGCTGCAGTGGGGAGTTGGGCAGAAATCTCAAATGTAGCAGACCTGGATGCAAAAAGGTCAGAACCTTCGTCGAAGCTGAACAACATTGCAAGAGTAAAGGAATGAGACTCTGCTCATTTGACGAGATGGATAGTGGAGCTTGTTGCAATAAAGGTTGCGGATTTAACAACGATATTGGCTGGACGTCCACCTCCTGTGGTCCACCACCGTACATACTTATATGTAGGGTACTTAAAAGTAGGAATAGATTTCTCTATCTACATATTTCGAATTAGACTTTTGGCCTTCACTTTTTTGACAGCTTCATTTTTCATAGCAACCCAACACCGCCTACTCATCCTTCTACTCAACATTGTATCGAAGGGACGGCACCAACCATTCTTTCCATCTGATCAAACGCAACAATATCGACTGTCACTTTGGACTACTGCGTGGCTTTCTGCTTTGGACCGCTGTCCTGTCACACTCCTTCTGTTGTGAGATTTATTATCATCGCACGGCAACGGCATTTGTAGAAATTTTGATAGCCGGCCGCTCTGTGCCTACTGCTGCAAATCTACATACACGCAAACTTCTCATACTATCATCGCATTTTTTACAGACGGCATCGCTGTAGTTCATCATTGGCGGCACTTCACAGATAATAAATTATCTAGTGTAATTATTCTGCTACACCGCGTCCACGGTCATTGCTACACCGCTACGAAGAAGGAACAAACAAATACTGGGACATCCATCTATTGAAGAATAGAATACTCTTCACGTAAGTACATTATTTGAACCATCATCTGCCTACTTTTTTGGTATCTTCTCTTATAATCATTCAACAAATTTCGCTGCTGTTCTTCTTCGTCTTCTTCACTTCCTTTGTAACTCTGCAATTACACTGCAACGCAACGCTTAACTCTCAGTATGCCCCGCACTACCACCACATTCGTTCTTTTCAAGAATGATTCGAAGACTTGGTACATTTCAGATGACAAGGATAAAATTGCGCGTAGCTCTGGAGTGACTCGTTATCACGTGAACGCAAGCATCCTCCGCCACGATGGGTATTTGTACGATAGCGCCGGCAACAAGATCGGCCTACTCATCGAAATCACTCGCAATGCCGATGACGACGTATCATTGATGACAGAAGAGGGAATGGCATTGGTCAAAAACATTTGGAACAAGGTGGTCAGTGAAGCGGCACTTAAGAAGATGCAGCTCACGAATGACCTACGCATTCTCCTTCCAACGATCAAAGGAGGATTTCTTACTGCGTCTGACCTGACAGATGTCCTTGTGAGACACAACATCCCATCCTCAGACTTCGTGATGGAATGTCTTGTCAAGGCTGGTTACAAAGAGCCACAACTTCCACCCAGAGCAGGCATCCTCTTGAGTTCTTCACAACTTGTAAATGGTGCCCGCTACATGGCGAAAGTGCACAATAAACTCACTTTTGGTGGTAACGGCCCATTCCTTCAAACCCATTACGAAACAGATCAGGATAAGATCATAAAAAGTCTCACCGACACCAGTAATAATGCCGAGCCGCTCATTACCAGAATCACGAGCGCAGTATCTGATTCTCAAGCTCGAATCAAGCAAATGAATATTGACGCATTGCCATCATTGAATAAGACCTCTGAAATGATGGAGAGTATCGATTTGTTTGAGTGGAGAGGAGGGAATAAGGATGACGGTGTTGAGGTGGAGGAGAGTAGTGATGATAAGGAAGCAGCTTCCACGAATGGAGGCCCTGCTGCAGCAGGTGGTGGCAATGTTGATGCTACTTTGAACCCTTTTCAAGCAAGAGCATCGATTGGTACCAAGAAGGAAATCGAGGACAAGATTGAGCAGATTAAGCAGCTTGAGGATGACATCGCATCGATTTTGGACGGAAGAAATGAAGATGATTTGAATAGTCGTGGACTAAAGTGGAACTGTTTATGGATGCAGAATAAGAGAGCGCAAGGAGCGAAGAAGGCTGAACTTGATGATGGAATTAAGAACGGATTGAGAGATGATTACAGCGAGCACAGGAAGTTGTTGAAAAAACGTAAGAATTTAGAAGAGCTTCGGCGGGAATTAGCAGTATTACGTGATCCGAGCGTTGATGCAGAGGCATTGAAAAGGCGATCAGAGATCATCAAGCAAATCGAAAGCCATGAGGATGCGATTGAGAAACTGTTAGAAGGAACCACTGAGGTTGCGTTGAATTCGGGCTCTAATGCATTCAAGAAGTGGAAATACGCTAAAGGCAAAGCTATTCAGGCTGGGACAACAATTCCTGCTGAACCGCCCCAATTGAGGAAACAATCGAATGCCTACCAAGCACTAGTGGCTCGTAAAAAGAAGTTGGCACCTCTCCGGGAAAAATTGAAAGCCTTAGACGAAGGCTTAGCCACAAAGCCTCCTGCTTCTTTGACAGTCACACCTGTTTCGAAAGAGGTTGCCGAGCCTACAGCCAAACGTGAGGCCCAAGATGACGGTGAGTCAAAGCTTCCAGCAAAAAAGCGTGCTCGTCGCAAGAAGGCAGCAACGGATGATCAAGTAATGAGTGCTCGTCCAATCACGAACATTGACGGCATCCTGCCTCTCCCTGCGCTTCCGCTTGATCATGTAATGCCCAACTTGGTGCCCCCTTTGGTCGGTCCTTCTTGGAGCATGGAGAGTGATGATACTCCTGTTGATACTACTCCTACCACGACGACGTTTGTATAAGAGTCTATCTCGATGATAACACAAATAATGAATGACTATATTATTGAGTACCTACTTAACTTGCTTTCCATCCCAACCTTCTTCCTCTCTGATTGCAGCTCCAATGCGGGAATGTAGTAGTTGAACAAGGTCGTCTTCGAAAGCTTCTCCTTCAACCTTAATCTTTCGCTGATGCATTAATTCCAACTCGATCTCCCTTTGACCTGATGACCCTTGGTTGACAAATGATCCGCTTCCTTTCTTATTGAGAAGAGACTGCAATGTATCTTCATCATTGGATGTCCAATGTTGCAATTGTTCTACGAACTCTTCGTCATACGATTCGGAATCTTGGCTCAATTTTGAGACAACATCGGTTGGGAACGGTCCCGCCCACCATACATTTTCAAACTTACACAATTCACTCTCAGGAGCATTGACAACGAGTCCAGAACTTGTCAGTCTTTCAATAATTTGCAACCCATGTGGATTGACATCACTACATGCAAATACTTTGAGGCGCCACGGCTCCTCCATCATCATCCGTATGAAGAAACGGGCATAGAAGGGAGGGTACCCTTTTCCACAAACAACAACGCCCGGTGTGTCTCTTCTTGTGAAGAACATGGAGCTCCGAATGATCCCAGCAGTCTCTTCAGACTCAACGAACAACACATACCTGGGAATGGTTTCCCTGTAACATCGAGCACGAAAATGCACGTTTTTGGAATCAACACCCAGATAGTCATTGACAAAAAGATGACCAAGAAAATGAACCCCATCTGTCATGTTGATCTCCTCCCTCAACCGGATGACTTTGATTTTACATTGTTTTTGATCAACGACTGTATCGACATAGAACTCTTCTTGCTCTCTCACAAAAGTAATTGGACCCGTAACATTAGCTTTTGCCTCCACAATAATATTCAATAGGTTCCTTGGGTATCCCGTGATGCAGCAAATGCGAGCAATTCTCATATCCCAATTATCTTTCGTTATTTTCTTCCTCCCCAGTATGTTCGCCAGTGTACTTCTCATGAAGTAAAAGAAACCACGTTGGTTACGCCCAAAACTCCCCGTTAGCATAACTTGAATTTCTTTCATTATCGCCATATCTGCTAGATAATCCCTTTGGTCAGAATAGTAGTGTCGTTCATTGCCACCATGGTTGTTAGGTGGCGCACCCTCATTACTGAAATAAGAGTTCGTAGTAGGCGCAAACCCAAATGAATTTTTGTTTTTCCTCCGACCAAAGGTTTCTGATTCTTTCATGATTCCTGTAATGTTATTACACACCTCGGGCCCCAGCAAATTTGCATAAAATCGTTTACAGTCTGATTCGCTACTGCCATTGCCAGTGCCAGTGCCATCAGTGCGATGAAATAAATCATCCTCAGGGTCATCACCATCGTCTCCATTTGTTCCGGAAAAAAGGTCAAACATGACCTCGCTACCTGAAGTAATGGAGTTGGGATCAGGAACTTCGTTACCCATGTGAATGTATACTGTTCTAAAAACATCCCTGTCGTTGGACAAGCTGTTACTATTGTTTGTGGTTGTGACAGCAGCAGGCAGAGCTGCTGCAGCAGCAGTACTAATAGTAGCAGCGTCAGCGGTATCCGTATTAGTAGTAGTAGCTGCACTATTCGTATGCGTACCGCCCCCCTCAGCCACTGCCGTAGGTGTCGCTGTTGGTGTGAAGTCATCAACCCTTGATCGCTTTTGACTGTCTCCTTCATCACGCCGATCGTCCTCATCATTCCCGTCCACAAGCGGGTGCTTCCGATTTATGTTGGCCATAATGTTAATGAAATCGTCAATTGCTTTGCTACTGCTACTGGATGCTTCGGATAGGTACATTTTTATTAGCCATTAATTTCCTGGTAGAGGTGGAGCGTGAGCAACAGACCAAGACAGACCGTCTCAGAGGAAAATCTAATCATCCAAGCGGCTTTAATGAGGCCCAAAACCTACATCGAAGCCAACAGGCAAGCCAACCACTACTAATGGAACGCTCAAGACTTTTGGCAATGGAGACAGGTCTGTTGCATCGGCGTCAATGAATACTCTTGGGCTCATGTTTGAAGTAAAAGCAGAGAAAGATGTAGGGATTACGTCTCTCTCTATGTTGACTGCCAGAGAGCAAGAAACCTGGGTCGAAGTTTGGACCCGTGCTGGAAGCTACGAAGGCAAAACGAAAGCAAACGATGGTTGGGATAGAACCTACGTCAAAAAGATGCAGCTACGTGGTCCCAATACACCGACCGTAATATCTCTCAACGATCCCATATACATCGAGAAAGGGGACACAGCATCGTTCTATCTTGTCACTCAGGGGAAGGTCAAAAGTCTTGATAGCGATGTCAAAGAGGGCAAAGCTATTGCAGCAGATGATGCGATTACGTTGTATGCAGGAACTGCACTCGAGAATGGTCGCTGGGAGAATGGCTGTAACAGTGGACAACAGTGCGTCTATTCCGCAAGGTCATTCGAGGGATCCATCGACTACATTGCGGACATTAAAATCACAGATGCACCTACCGTCCAACCTACACCTGATCCCAACAAGAAGATGCCATCAGGATTGACATTCCGAGAAGAAGAATGGCTAGAGGGTCACAATAGTCGAAGGAAGAAGTATCATGAAGCATATGGTAAAAAATACGTCCCTCTGGCTTGGTCCGAAGCTTTGAGGGACATGGCCCAAGAGTATGCCGACGAGCTCGCCTCTGTTTGCGGACCTACAGTTCACGCTCAGGATAGAGGTGGCTATGGTGTAAGTTCTGTTACGTTTGCTCAATTCGTATCTTGTATTATTTGTTTGCTGATTTCCTTTCTTTATTCCTTACCCTATTCATTCAGATCTTTGGCAAAGCTGGGAGAAAGGTGCAGACCATTTCGAAGGAGAGCTTTTGGATGCGGACTACGCTTTGAACAACTTTAACTGGCTTTGGTTGAGCTGCTCTGGATTCTTCTACCAATACTTTCGATGCTACAGTCCTGTTTCTTTTCAAAAGAAGAATGATCCAAATGGCAATTACATTCGGAAGTGGGTGCCAGAACTAGCTGAACTCCCTGCGAAATATATTTACGAGCCTTGGACGGCTAATGTCAGTATTCTCAAAAAAGCTGGTGTTAAACTCGGTGTTGATTATCCAAGACCAATAGTTGATCACTCAGTGGTTAGCAAAGAAAATATGAGCAAGATGAAACTTGCATATGATGCATATAAAACTAAGGGTAACCAGAAGACTGGTGATGGTAGTGGACCACCGAAGAAGAAAGCCAAGAAACAGGTTCAGACAAAGTTGAAATAGGTAGAACCTTGTACACATATCGTTCTTTCATTCTGATTCTAGCTATGCAGGCTACTGGCATGTATGNCATCTACTCACGTCGGTTGTGCAGATTCTGTAGGTAACCTACCGAATGGTGCAGTTTGTAGGTATCAAGTTTGTAGATATTCAAGACCAGGTAACTGCGACGTTTCTCGCTACAATGATGGAAGCGAGGAGTGGTGGGACAAAGCATGGCTGGCGGATAAGTCGCTTTGTACTCCATTTTGCCCTCCAGACGGTTGTTAGATTCTCATTGTTTGCCTTGTTTGTTGGAGAATCATAATTTTTGTCACTTCTGTTTTGTTTAAATTAGCTTTGTCTACGTCATACTATTTGTTAGGCGCACCAACTAGTAATACCATCAACTGACTCTTTGCAACGGACAGGGATTGCTGCAACTAACTTCGTAACTGCATCATTCACCTCCTCTGAGTAGCAAGTTTGAATAGGCTCTCCTCTCATCGTCTGCAATCCACAATTCTTTATATATAACACACACTCTGTCAGAGAATGCAACTGATATTCCAATTGCAAACCAAGTGTAGTAGAGCCTAAACTGGGTATATCAACATCTCCATTAAGAAGGGATGTCTTTTTTGTTGCCAACTCTTTCGTAGACAAGTCCAGTGGCGGGTACATCGACACTCCAAACTCAGTGACCCCCTCTCCTATCCTACGTGCCACTCCGTGTAGGTTGGTGATAAATTGGAGCAATCCTTTCCTCTTTTGATCAGACGACTCATTGTTTAGATTTTCATGATGAGGTTTGGACTCGCCCAAACTCTCCCCCACACATTCACAAACTTTCATAACTAGTCCGAGGACATTCTTTGAACATTTCATTATATTCACAGCTGCACGAGCAATTTTCATTTCCGATTGTGAGTATTGCTCCTCCTCATCGCCATCCTCATCATCACCATCACGTGGACCAAGAGCCAGCATCTCATCGAATTCTTTAATTGACTCATTAGAATCTCTCACCCAAATTAATAATTCCCTAGTCATTGCAGCTCGATTCCCCTTCGGTAGTTTCAATCTCAAATTGTCACATGCCGACCAAACAGCACCAGTCTTTTGAGCACCGATATTATTCCCATCATTTGGAGTGCCCTGCGCCGATCCATCTTCATATGCACGTATCAAAGAGATTAGAGATGATATTACCGCCCTCGAGGATTGTTTTACAAAATGACGTAATGATCGAGATGATCCACACTCCGGTGAGAATAGTAACAACGTTCCCGTCCCCATGAGCTGTGCCCCCTTGCGTAATTCTGCTGCCAATTTCCCCCCCTCTGCTGAATCTATCTTGCCAACAAGAGCGTACTTCGTGCTCGTGGCATGTATATATTCTGCACCATCACTGAGAAGTTGATATGCCGCGGTTACCTCCGTAGGGAGAGTTCTCCAGTACCCAATGGTTGGTAGTTGATCTTTCGTGTCGCTGTTTAGTGAAGATGATGTGCTTGGTTGCGAAGATAATGACATGGCGGCGGCAGCAGCGGTGATTTCATCGGCATCGCCATCATCGCCATCAATA
>JALLBI010000081.1:0-19615 GCA_036940125.1 Mediolabrus comicus
CCTCACTTTGATTTGCTCAACTTACTACACTTCATAGAGGTTGGACCATTCCTATCAACAGTTTCGAGGCGCTTGCATATCTGTAACATAATGAAGAGTGTTGTCGCAGCCACCAGCTTCACGTTTCGGCAGCATCAAAAGCTAGCGCCTCTGAAGACGCTTGCAGCTGCTGGATCTGCTGCTGATGTCTCCCGTGACATCAGACCGAAGATACATCACAGATTCGACAATAACTGTTTGGGATACAAGTTCAGATATCTATCATCTGAGAAAATATACCGTTCTGAGGACGTTGTAGATCCAAAGACATCAAAGAGTGATGTAAAAGGCTTTAATGATGGTAGTAGTTTCTACGGCAGAAGCAATTTTCAGCATATGCTTCAATACCAAATCATACAAAATCATACTCGGAATCCAAAGAAGAAGCAGATGCGCCCGAAGAAGCAAGACCAGTCGTCAGATGTGCACAAAAACACGCAAACAATCAGACATAGGCAACAGTCAAACAAAGAGAAGCGCCAAGCTAAAGTCTATGAAAGAAGAGATATGCATGAAAAGACAGCTGCTTCAATGGAAAGAACAAATAGTGCCACTAATAAACGAAAAGATGCATCAAAAGTAGCCTCTTCGAATTGGATATTAATCTCAAATACTCCATTAATGTCAAAACTTTCAGATATAATAACAGGAATTGAGAACATCATCGCATTTGAAATGGAAAAGGGAATAATAGACCTCGAAAAAATCAATGATTATGTAGGTTCAGGTGTCAATCAAAAACAACAGCGTGAAAATTTATACAAAGTTGGTGCTTTGCGTTCATTCTATGCCACAGAACAAGTTGATGCTACAAGTGGCATACCGCTATGGACACCCGACCGTACACCGGATGACGGAGAAGAACTACCTTCACACATGATTATGGAGGCACGTCTTCACCTTTCTCAGCATGCAAGACCAATGGGTTGGTTCCTGCGGCTGCCCTCTAGGAGCATAGTTCATGCTATCCTTCAACATAACAAAAAGGCAGAGAAGCTGGATAATCTTGAAAGACGTCGATTGAGAGTAGAGGAAGATAACGTGAAAAACGAACGACGAAAGTGGCGACAGAAACTCTGGAAGGGAGTCTGGAGCGAGCATGAGAATATAACAGCCTCAAGGGACAAGAAGAAATTGTTGGATGAAGAAAACAAAAATGAATGGAACTTGGCTTGGGGGGTGGAAACAGACGAGAGACTAAACGTTGCTGCCTCTGAGAAGGAAATCAGTGGTAATGAGAATGAAACTCATGCTTTTGTTGGAGATGACGGAGAGAATACTGAAGAAGTAGAGGAAACGCGATCAGTGAATGACGATCATGAGATTGCATTTGACTACCTAGATGAATTTTCCCAATCAAATCCTTATCCTGGGCAGTTTAAGTCACAGGGTGACTCGTCATCTTCGGGGTATCGATTGCTCAAATGTGGATCGTCAAAACTCAAAATCAAGGAGTTTGTTCCACAGCCTAACGGATACAAACCACCTTCGTTTAAACATGGCAATATGTGGGCTTATGCATCCTTTCACATGTCTCCAATGCTCAAATTATCAGACTCTGTTGTGCGTATCGAGACGGAATCACTTAACATGAACGTTGATGATATCCAATACATGTTTCGAGGGTATGACTTGGAGAGTGTGTTGCCTCTAGACGAATCAGCTCAGTCATCGTTACCTTCAAGTTGCAGCAACTACGTCAAATCACTCGGTTGGAATTGCAACAGCATAGGCAATGTGAATATGTTAATAAGTGGAATTGCCAAATCGGCAAATCCTCGTCACACGTTTTTGGTAAGATTTGCATCTCCATCTAGTGCTAGAATGGCAATCAGAAATGAGAATGGCCGTCGACAAAAAGATGGTGATGTGTTATCGATGATGCAATTTCCAAACTTAAATGTGATTAGGTAATTTCGATTAGTCATACCTCGCTCCTATTATGGTCGTCGGCCGCCCTTCTTCTTTAGGGCCAGCTTTATCTCCTTCTGTCTATCCTCTCGTGCCTTCTCTGCTTGTGGCATCTTTTCATGAACCAACTCTGCAATACCTTCCACTTCTACATTCTCCTTTTCTTTCGCCAAACGAGGCCACGCCTTAGGATACCAAGGTCCATCACTTTCTGATATCTCGTCCAATGTACGATTTGCATTGGCAGCATTATACATGACAGACGGCTCCACTCCATATCCAGGCGGCACTCTTGCAGATCCTGGTGAATAACGTATTGAGTACCTTCGAAAGATCTTGTCACTTTCTTCCAAGTTGAATGTTTGGCCAAACTCACTTTTTAGCTGGTGTTCATATTCAGAAACAGTGACTGTACGATGGAATAGCCACCTGTCATGAAAAATAACGTCTCCTCTCTTCAAATCATAAATAATCTTGTTTTCTTCAAGCTCTTTATAAAGATGAGGAGCCGATGTTTTAATATTGCAAGTCCCACTTCCGGTACGTCGTTCAATCATGTCATCAGCCGACAAGAATCCCTCCGGTGGAGCAGTGTGTGGTGATCCTGTCACTTCGTATGCCTCATGTCGCCATGGGGCACGGTGCGAGCCTAATGATAGAGCAAAAGTGGCGATAGGAGTGTAATTTGACTGCTTCTGCCGGTCTGCTGGCAATGTCTTCCTCGACCAATGATATGGCATATCATCCAAAGCTATCCAGGCATTCACTCCCACGTCAGATGAAACAGCAGGCCAAAATCCTGAATCATCTACGTGCCAACCGCATGCATAGTCTGAATCATCTTTTGTTAGAAAGATATCCCTACAAACCCTTAGATTGATACTATCGTCAACTTCAGGATGCATTGGTGGATTTGGGTCATCTGGTAATTGCCTAGGTAAGTTCAAGTATTCGATCCCCCCCACTCGTAACTCATCTAATCTGAGTAAAGCTGCAGCCACTCCTGGAATTTTGGAATGCAGTGCGAGGTGACGAAAAGATGACATGGTCTTATCAACAGTAAAATTTTTGTTCATAGTCTTGTCTGTAGTATCCTCAGATATGCAGACACCCTCCTCCTTGTTTGAAGAGCATCCTGATTCATTATTGGGAGTAGAAGTAGTAGGAGGAGGTACACCTAAGAATATAGCACCATTCTTGACCATATGAAATTGATCTCTACTTCGTTTCTTTTTCCCACTTTCACTGTCTTGATGTTCCTTCACTAGAAACGCACTGGCCTCATCCAACTTATCTAATAACTTAGTAGGGATCAAATTACGAATGACAATCACTCCATCTTCTTCATATTGTTCAATCATTGCATTAGAGAGGACACCTCCGCCACGGTACTTGTTCCCATGCAATCCTGCAAATTTGTAAATGGCAGTTTTTTCTCTGAGACTTTTTTGTTGCTTCTTCTCATTGTTGGGATCTGTAGTCTGTTGTGGGTTTTCATTCTTCATGTCTTCATTCTTCATGTCGTTAATGTTGTTCATGTTGTTGATAATATTATTATTACCAATGCTGCTAGTACTCCTATCCTCCGATGAAACATCGCGAAGCTGCACCAAAACATAACTGAAATTAAGCAGTAACCCTCCAAGTAGTACGACCATTATTGCAATAACGAAGCTTTTTTTACGATTGGATGATTCTGAAAATTCATCATCATTATTAATGAGCAAATCGTCCATTAGCACATCTTGTGTACTTGACTCATCATCATCATCATCCTGATGAGAGTGGTCGTCAGTATCGCTACGACTGCTCCTTGATGTCTGGGAGTCATCCGAAGAGTAGTAAGACGATGATGAGTCGCCATCATCACCGCTGCTGGCAGAGAAGTTGTCGTCGCCGTTGGTCTTCATCTTCATGTTCATTCAATTTTACTTTTCGAGTTGGTTTCCCTTTTCCCTTTCCCTTCTCTGCCAAATAGCAAATGCCGCCATGAGTCATTCAGTACCGCGTGCAGACAATTTCCTGCAAGTGGCTGGTGACACTCTTGCGCTCTTTCAAAAGTGCCGAGCCGTTGTTGCTGCTCACTAAGTAAGTAATTACTCCTATGTTGTACACTTGCATTACGATGCAGCACAGTCTAGCTCAGCAACGAGGGAGGAATTACTGTGTTGAGAAGAATCGCGAGTGTACAGAAGCATTGCCGAGAAGCGGTAGCTCGAGTAGGTTGGAGCTGATGGATTCATTAAAGGCACTTAAAACTTGGCAGCGGCGGATGAACGATGCTATTAATACTCCAGCTACATCTGCTGCAAACAGTCGTAGCACAACCGCCGCTGATCCAATGGAAGAAGACAACAAGGTGTCCGTCATCATGAAGCGGTTTGGTATGATGTTCAATAATTCTAGTTTGAAAGATGAAGAAGTTGTTCCCCGATCGTCATCAGAAAATGATGTAGCCGTCCCCGCTATGATGAGCATGGTGATCCCACCAGCATCTCTGTCATCGTCCGCCACACAGGCAAGCAATAACACGGTACCCTCGGTAGCATCACGCCGCTCCAATTCTTCTTCCTCTTCTCTACGACGACCACCACCACGCAGCATCCTAAAGAGTACGAGAGTTTATCACAGTGATGAAGTTGATGATGCTGTGAGTAACGCTACCAGTAGTGCATACCTACTACGATTGCTCATGGTATCAGATTCCTTTCCAACTGAAGATCGTGTGAATTTAGGCGTGGATGCAAATAATGATGTCACTGTTCCCGGTTATGTCACTAATGCAGCCACGGCCGAAGTTGTTGGAAATGGTGTGGGCGGACGACGCACGAATAGTGCTGTAGACTCGGATTCCAAGGAAGAGAGGGGAGAAGAATTAGCCGAAGAAGCTGTAGCCTCTCTGTTTAGTTACAAACCTCGAAGCGAAAGATCAATTTCTCCAGACAGTAGTACTACAGAAAAGGAGAGTGCCTCTCCTCCTTCTCCTGAATCTACCTCAAGTCCTGAAAGGGCTATCAAATCATTACAGGCACTTGCATTACGTCAAGAGCAGGGCGAGAAAAAACGCATCAGTAACGACACTGCACCATCGACATCATTTGATGATAGCACGGAAGATGAGTTGCAACGACTAGAGGCTGAGCTTATAGCTCAGGAGAAAATCAAGTCGCTTAATATTGTCAATGGAGAAGTCCTTAATAACTCCAATACGATGCAGTTGACACAGAGTACTGGCACGATGAAAGATGCGACGAAACGCCGTGTGCGTCGTACTGTAAATGGTTACAGCCGCGGAGGGAGCGGCCAAAACACGAACACGAATACGACTTGGGGCAACCTTTATTACCAAGATGTGAAGAAGAAACCTCGCAGTAGCAGCAAATTCAATTCAGCTTCGTCACTCAATTCTGCTAGTGAGCTCTTTCCAAGCACAGGTACTTTCCGAGATACGAATAAACGACGTGTCCGTCTTAGAGTACAGGCTAACCAAGACTGGGACTTTGCTGCGTCACCTCCTCAAAATAGTGATACCGGTAGCAGCAGGAAGAAGAATGCATTTATCAGCCCAACCTCCGACGAACCTTCCATTTGTCTCAGCACAGGTACCTTCAAAGATGCAAGACGAAGGCATGTTCATGAATTGGAACACAAGATATCAACTACAATGGTGCAGCAAAGTGATAACACTCCAAATAATGTTCCTGAAGTCATTGGTACAGAGGCGGTTCGGCCGGCAAATATATTTCAACGTTACATGGAGAACAAGGAAAAAATACTGTTGCAGCAGAATCGGCAACAGCAGCAGTACACGACAAAAAGGGAAGAACCAAAGGCGGGCGAACTCTTAGTAGACTGGGGCGATGAAGGCTCTCTGACCGAATCCGAAGATGATGATGTCCCGAAAGAGCAAATTCAATCTCATCATCACGAGCCCTACATCACAATTGTGAAAAACGACTCATCAAGAAGAGTATCTGATATCACCACCACAGATGACTTCAGCGATGATGACTCTGAGTTCGATATTACTCTAGACAACTCTTACAGCATGAGGGAGCGTATTCGTTCTCTATCAATTGCTGAGGAGAACGAGGAGCCAGCTCAGATTGTTGACCATTCCAATGTTGGTGGCAAAAGAGAAGAAGATGATGACGAAGAAGACGAAGGGCCCGATGGCCAAGAAATTCTGTTGCCATTAACATCTCATCAGCGGTATTCTAGCGGAGAATTGGGAAAGGGCTTGATTAGAAATATGTCTATGCTGAGTTTAGTCGAGCTTCAAGACGAGGATGAGGATAATGTAGACGAATCTGATGGGGAGAAAGAAGAAAAAAGTCTACCAATAGATGAGTAAAGTAATAGTACCCTTTGCATTTTGTAAAAGTAGAGAGAAACTCATTGAATCCTCTTGAAATTAAGTTTGTACATAGAACAGGAATGACATTAAAGTTCTTCCCATTCACACTCCAAGAATGACACCAGTAATCTCCTTACGCCAAATGTTATCTCTTTCCCGGCATGATCAAGATTGCCCGGATGTATCAGCATTTGCCCTTGTTGTAACTTGATTGTTTTGTTTATCACATGGATGTATGTTCCACCGCCACCAAAATCGTCTTCCTTTGATAATAAAGCATTGAGTGTAAGTGACTTGTGTGTGTTGTCTTTGTGTAATGGTGATTCCAATCTCTTCCCACTATATTTAACAAGATGGGGCTCACTATCACTTTCTAGTCGAAGTGAGCCTTTGATCATGACTGAGTAGATTGATTGCAGTCCACTTTCATGATGATTTAAGAGCTGATCAAAGATGTTGTTTGTTGTTGATAAAAATCCAGGTATTGATTTGCAAGTCATTCCATGCCAATCAGGGTTGTCTGTATGAAATTCAGATAATCTAACAAGCTCATCACATTGTTCTGGGGAAAAGAGTCTACCCTTGTAGATGCCATGTGTTTCACATATTGCTTCAAACTGAAAGTCTTCCAGTATAGAATCATTTGTATTAAATGCAGCACTGAGTACAACTTTCGCATGATGACGGCGATTGTAACAGGTTCCATAAAAATCACTGTTACCGCCGCAAAGAAAACTAGATTGGGATGGATGAGTAAAGCCAGATGCAGAAGCATCTAGCCAAAGAAGAAAGAAAAGGAAGGAGAAGACCGACATGGTCAACGCGCAGCTAGTAGTAGTAGTGGTTGGTTATGGTGTTGTGCTTGTGCCTGGTCTTGCCTGCCTGGTGCCTGCCTATGTGGCATGTGGCCTGTGCTCGTGCTATGGTGGTAGGTAGGCTCGTGCTCTCCTCGTTGCTTTTGGTGCTTTATCACCCGCCGACTCCTTTTTTCCGCCCGGCCCGTAGCAAAGTGCAAACTTTTATTGATCAAGAGCAAAAAATAAAGCGCAAGCAGCACACAATAAAACAACAAGCAAGCGATATCCGGGGAATAGCAAAGCAGCTACAGCTTGAGCTCGATCACTATACCAAGCAGCGTTCCCACCAGTACCATAGGCATGATGCACCCGCGACGGCTGAAACGATTTTCCCTACTATTAGTAGTGGCAACTATACACAACATGATGATGTGTGCATCTTCATTTTGCCCGTCGGCTTTCACACCGTCGCGTCCATTATCACAACGATTTCTTACCAAAAACTCAATATTGTTGCAAATGAGTAGTAGCAACAATAATGACCATGGCATAGGCAGCAATGATTCGATCTCACCACCATCTACTCTACCAACAGCAACACCGCCACTTGAACTTCAAATCCAATTCGAAACACTCTCACGGATCATCCTACCATCCGCACTTGCCTCTCTCGGTGCATTCTTCCTTTTCCCATCAATATCACTATATCTATCCTACCTAATTAATGATTCTGCAACATTTGCCGTCCTTGCCGTAGACTCATCACAATTTATTCAAAACTTTTTAACTGTTACGGGGCTGACATTTTCTATATTGGTTGGGCAGACGTATTACTTTATGTATCAACAACAAGAGGCTGTATTTGTTAGTTTGTTTGGTGAAGTCACTGAAGCGAAAAGTTTATTGGAACAGGTTGCACTTGTATGTAATGGACGTAAAGACATGTATGAGATGTGTCTAGTGGCAGTAAAACGATATGTCGAAGAAGATTTAAAGAAGGGGTTGGGGATTGAACCAGCGAAGGTGTTGAGTGCCCGACCGATTGATGACCCATTAGAAATTATCATGTATTTGACTAGTGTGGGTGTCCCATCGAGTATTTATGATACTGTAAGATCATTACGACAGGCGAGGGCACGACGATTGGGTGCATTGCAGCGGAAGTTGCCACCAGCGCATCTATTGCTCCTTTGGTTATTGGCTGTTATTGAATTGTCATCCTTCCCCGTCCTTGGTGCCGGAACTCAGACAATAGGTGGATACAATATATTAACAATTGAGGGATGCTTGTTTGGTATTATGACATTTGGCATCGTACTTACGTTGAATGTAGTTGGAGAGCTATATGTTGGTAGTGGGGGAGCTTACAATGTAGACTCCGTACTGGCCGTCATGGTCAAAGGGTTAGATGAGGAGTTAGAGGAAAGGATGAAAGGTGTGACCAACAAGATGGCATCTTTGAGTTCAGCTGAACAAAAGGAAATACTGAAAAGAGAGATGTCAGTGATGCCTTCTCCTTCCTATTACCCTTTAAGATACTCTACATCTGGTGTAGAGGATTCGCTTGAAGCTAATACAATTTAACGATTTGTGACTTGCAAGTGAGAGCATATTATGTTAGGACATATCTTTGCATTTGTAGTTGATTATTGCGACACATCATTTCAGAAATGATGTACTCTTCTTTGTTCGCTTTGTAGACATCAGAAGACTGTTTTGATGTATTGACCGCTTCCTTGATGGTGCTCCATCCAAGATATCATCCGCTTTACTTTTGGCTGATGATGATGTTGTTGCCGATACAGCTGCTGCTGTTACTTTGGTATCAAATATTGAAGGCCGTGATGATGACCTTCGATCCTCGTACTGTTTTCTGCTATCACCACCGTCAAGGCTGACTTTACGTGACGACTTGTTGGAAATAATATTCTTCTTATCCCTCGCCGCAGTCGCCACAAGCACACCACGATTTCGTTGCTGCTGCTCATCATCCTTCAACCGTTTCTTCAACTTGACATTCTCCATCCGTAACTCATGAACATCTTGTGACATTTTGGTATACTTTCGTCGTATTTCTTCCATTTCAGCTAAATTCTGTATACCTGATTCACGCTCCAGTTTAACAACTTGGCCTTGTAACTTGCTTATATCAGATCTCAATGCTGATTTTTCAATGGAGGATTTGGCAACATGCTTTTCATAGGATTCTTCCATAAGTTTGAATTCAGTAGATAGTTTGGCAGCACGACGTTTTTCTCTCTCAGTTTCGACAGTACATTCAGTTAGTGTCTTTTTGGAGGTTTCTAGTTTGGTATTTAGTGAATCAATTTCATTTTGAAAAGATTGTAGTTGAGATGATAGATCTGCATTGGATGATTGAAGTGATATTAGTTTGGATCGTAATTTCTGAGTCTGTTGAGTTGTCATTGGCAGTGATGATTGTTGTTTCGTGTTATAAAGTTGCATTATTTCACGATGTAGCTGTTTGAGACGTCGTAGTATGGTATATGTTTGTTGCTCTTTCTCTTTGTCATCATCTTGTAATATTGATGATGGTGTGCTCCTATCTTCACCTATCATTCTTGACGGGGATGATGTTCTTTGTGTCTCATCACTGTCATTTTCATCGTCGTCATCATTACTCAGATCAATAAAATTAGCGCAGATAGCAGCAACCTCACGTTGACCACCATTGTCCCATTGGTCAAAATTATTGTTGCTATCAGTACTGTCCCGTTCTTCATCATTCTCTGAGTTTGATATAATTTGAGGATGGAAAATCGCCAGTTCTTTCCAGAGGTTACCCCACTCATCTGTCAGTTCCTCTATTTTATCATCCAAAATATTATTATCATCGCCAGCCACAGCCGCAGCCGCTGCGTTATTAGGATGAGGAGCACAAGAAGTTTCGGATAATCTCGCAGTTGATGAAGCCAATTGTAAATCAACAAATACCGTTACAAACTGCTGACAAGCCGTTTTACAAACAGCACAATTTGGTTTATTATTGGTATTACGACGGACAGCATTACTTTGATAATTATTGGCGGCAAGTTGATCCCAACATCCACGGCAATACGCGTGGCCACATGGGGCACATATCCCCCATGGTGAAGAGAGAGGACATAAACAGATGGGACAATCGTTGGTATCATCCTCCTCATAATCGCCTTGTGGCTGCTGTGCTGTGGCTGACATAATTGTGTCTATGATATTATGCTCTTTTGTCCTGCCTATTGAGGCTTGTAAAGGCGTCTGCAGACGAGAAGATCAGATCGATTATTTGATCCGACACAATTCTGCTCGGATATCCCAAGAAGACTGAAAAATAATTTGCCGTCCGCGTAGTAGTGCCGTCGTTATTATCTAGGCCGTTGGTTCACTGAATGAGGTTGATTTTTTTGCTTTATCAAGTTGCCGCCCCATTTTCGATTGCATTTCTACGTAGGAATACAATGAATAGGATTTATTGAGGGGCTATCGGGAGATTTCGGGCGCAGCAGTTCCTCGAGAAGAATAGGTAGTAGATCCCGATCCACAGTCCACGCATCCAAACATCTACTATAAAATGTCCGCCCCTCTGCTAACACCCTCCGCTGTCCGCTGGAAAATCGAGGTGACAACAAATACTGCTGTCTTCCGTGGTACAGTTGCGGCCTTTACTTGCTAAGGTGGAGGGGGACGAGACCGAGTGAGACCGGCTACCATGAGAGTTAGAGTATCTAAATCAAAAGTTCCAAATTCCAAAATGTTGCAGTTACTCCTATATCTTCGATGAGAACAACGATGTGCACAAAAATCATAAAAAAGCAAACGGTTGTTGCAGCATTGTTTGCAACAATATTGATTGCATCCCAAGATGGCGAAGCACCCCCGGCTTCGCTCCACTGCCGTGTTGACAGCACTGCTTGTGGCCAAGTCTGCTGTCTCTTGTTTCGGAGGTGATGAATCGGTCGTCGTCGTCGCTTCTTCCCTCTCTCCTATCTCCCTACCCAAAACCTCAGTGTCTACAGCAAACAATGACGGCAGCCGTTCCAATTCGTATTGGTGGAATGCATTTGATGGTGTTCCATTTCTTCTTGAGAGGCGCAAGCTCATCAAGGCCAAGGTAGTGAAGAATCGCATGTTGAAGTCACTCCAAGAAGGAGAAGATAACGTTGATAACTTTCACCGGTTTCTTGCCTTTGGAGACTATGCTGATCACTCCTTTCAGTGTCCCGCCACAACCACCTGTCCAATCGTGTGTGTTGCCACTGCAGAGGATTGTCCACAAGATGGACTTTGCCCTGGAACACATCCAGACAAGACTTTTGATGCCAACCATGAGTATGAGTTGTGTGCCGACGGAACATGTGTGGATCTAACGGCAGGAGAAGTGTGAGTAGACGGATTTGTTTGTGTTTTCTTTTAACTGCTTTGTTTTCGACACCATTTATTCATGTCGTCCAATTCCTAATGTTTGTGCAGGTGTGACGATTCACTAGAATCTGTATGCGAATGTGATGCTCTCCCTGTGATGTGCGCCAAGCAGGTTGACTTGTTTACAAATTGTGAAAGCAGATTTCAGCAGTACTATGATTCTAATTCTGAATGTTTGGAGGCGCAAAACGAAAGCATCCCTCAAGTGAGCTTCACCGGCGCATGGTTCATAGCCTGTTATGTGCTTATATGCGGGGTGACTCTTCTCATGCTTGGCTGGTGTGCATGGAATCAAAGATTGGCTCCTGTGAGTGGGAGCACAATGCCCTTGGAGCCTTTGGCAAGCCTCAGTGAAAGTGTTGTGGGAAGTGAGAGGTCTAATATCAACCAGGGGTGGACACAGACGGCATACAAGAGAACCGTAGTTGGAATGTCTATCTACGCCCTTGTCATCATCGTGGCCATCCTTATCCAGATCTTACTACTTTTCTTGACCGTTGAATATTGTAAGTCTATATGATTCCGTATGTTCCTTTGATTGTTGCACATATTTTTTTGGCTTACCAACATTCATACCCGCTTTCTTCGTATCAGATGTGCAACAGGAAGCTATAACCTTTTCCCTCTTTGGGAGCCAAGTCTTTTTCGACGAGTTGCAAGTATTGAGGGCATTCGAGATTGTGTGGATGGTTGGATTTGTTTGGTGTTTCTTTCTCAAGCATCCTTCAAGTGTTCACTCTCTCTTCCTTCGACGCTGTCTTCACGATGAAGCAACCTATGTTGCAGTGAGTGCTCCAGTCCACTCAGACTCAGTCGAGGCTAGCTACATTTCAAGTTGGACTGGAGCACTCACTGCAACATAGGTTGCTTCATCGTGAAGACAGCGTCGAAGGAAGAGANAGGAGATACATATTTGATCCCGACTGCAGTAGTTTTGTCCTCGGATGCTGGGACGTTACCAATGACACTACGATCGGCCAATGGATGGATAAAGACTTTCTTCATGGAGGAATTTCTAGTGACGAAGCAATCAAGCGACTTGGATTCGTAGGGCCAAATGTTTTGGACTTGAAGAAGCCTACTATCTTGGGATCAATTATTTCTGAGTTCACAAAGCCTTTTTACCTTTACCAGAACTTCATGGTCTGGACTTGGTTTCCCTATTGGTAAGTTGAGACTAGGATGTAATATTGTTGCCGTTGTTAGTAAGGTTCATGTGATCAATATTCTTTCTCACTTATACTTTGTCATTATTCATTTTTTTAGGTACTACTACATGGCAATCGTAAACACAGTTGTTCGTGTAACTGCCGGTCTTATCGTGAGTCTGTTTCAATATTCTTCAGATATGGATCTTTATCGCCTTATGGTAACTGATGGGACTGTGGAAGTTATCCGAGATGGTATAATGACTAGAGTCGACCAGGTACATGTTGTTCCAGGTGACATCGTTCGCTTGTCACCTGGTGTAGCTTACTTTGATATGGTCGTACTCCAAGGTACCAGCCCTCTTGTTGATGAAAGTGCTCTCACGGGAGAGGTGCATCCTGTAGCAAAGAGGCAACTGGATGCGGCGAACGCTCACCGTAGCTACGACCCCAAGCTGGACAAAACTTCAACTATCTCTGCAGGGACAACCATTCTCGAGTGTCGCGAGGAAGAAGGCACTGAAGGTGATTTGGCCATCGTCACTCAAACTGGTTCATTCACCGCGAAAGGAAAACTTTTATCCGATGTGTTGTCATATGAAAGGCACAAGTTCAAGTTTGACTCCGAGGTGATGTGTGTGCTTGCTATCCTCGCAATCGAGGCGGCTATTCTGCTCGCCATTGTTTTTACCGTAATAGAAGGTAAGAATTGTTTGCAGTTTTGCTTCTCTCGCATTCTTGCATCGACTCGTCTCATCTATTGATAATAACTTCCCCCTTCTGTAGATAACTGGGAGTATAGTTGGTTCTATGCCATGTTCGTTCTTGGAACTGTTTTCCCGCCCTTGTTGCCTTCGGTGTTCGTAGTGTCTGTCGGAATTTCATGCAGGCGATTGCAGCGAAAGAGGATCACTTGCACTGATTCCAGAGGGATCCTCATTGCTGGAAAAGTCAAGCGTGCCTTCTTTGACAAGACAGGCACATTGACAAACCAAGGCCTTACTTTTCTATCTGCAAATAGCGGAACTGAGTTACAAACCATGCTGGAAAGCGTCGGCGTTACTGATCCTACATTGAAACTTGGACTTGCTACCTGTCATACACTTCATGCGGCCAAAAGCGGTGCACTTATTGGTCCTGCTGTTGATAGGATGGCTTTTTCTGCAGTATCGGCAAAGATTCAGGACGAAAAGTCAATCACCTTTGAAGGCACTTCTGTGGCATATTTGAAGAGGTTTGAATTTGACCACCACAGCATGACTCAAAGTGTGGTCATAAGGAATGGAGATGAGTCGACTGTATTTGTCAAGGGGAGTCCAGAAGCAATCTCTAAGCTATGTGTTCAATCGTCTCTCCCATCTAACTTCCACGAAATGACACGTCTATCTGCACGCAATGGTATCTATCAGCTAGCAATGGCAACCTCTCCTCTCAAGATTGCGAACTCTGTCAGTGATCTTCTGCGTGAGGATATTGAACGGGACTTGAACNAGCAGTGCGATGATTACGGGGGATAACATTCTCACCGGCGTTTACATCGCAAAACAATCTGGCCTGATCGGACAGGATGAAAATGTTGTAATAGGTAATTGTGTCATCGATGGAGTCATCGAGTGGGTCAATGCTGCTGATGACAGCCCTGCTTCGATGCCAATCGTTTCAGAGTCCTTGGCACTAACGGGAGAGGTTTGGCGATATCTTCTATCATCTGATCCAAACACGGCTCTAACTTTAGCTCCTCACATCAAGGTATTTGGACGATGCACCCCTAACGATAAGGTGTCGATTGTCACTTACTTTGTCGAGCAGGGTCAAACATCCTTATTTTGCGGAGATGGTGGTAATGATTGTGGCGCGTTGAAGGCGGCTCATGTGGGCATTGCTTTGAGTGATGCAGAGGCTAGTGTTGTTGCTCCTTTTACGTCGTTGGACAAGACTATTACTTCAGTGCTGGATGTCTTGAAGGAAGGAAGGTGCGCCTTGGCATCAGCCTTAGCCGCATACAAGTACATGATTATGTATGGCCAGGTGGAGTCTATCAATCAAGTTGCAAACGCGTACCTTTCCATCACTTTCACTGAATGGGTAAGTCTTTGGTCATACATGGATGTGTTTGATTTTTTGTGCTTTCAGGTTTGGCTCTGACCGTCTTCGTCACAGTGTTGGGTCTTCATGGATGGGATTTGGACTATCACGATGTCCTTTAGCTTGCCACTCGCTCAGGCTGCGAAGAAGCTTTCTCCAAAGAGGCCCACAGCCTCGATTCTTGGTCTTCACACTATGGCATCTGCCTGCGGTGTCCTTGGCATCAACTTCCTTTTCCTCGTTATCGGTCTCCTCGCCCTTTATTCTCAGGATTGGTTTCAATGCCGCAAATGGGGTTCTACTGATGTTAGTAACGTTTTGACAATTGGGGATAACTACGAGACTTCTGTCATTTTTATCATCAGTGGCTACCAGTACATCGCAAGCGCTGCTGCCTTCAACTTCGGTTACACATTCCGTGCCAACTGGTTCAGAAACTACATCTTTGTCTTCTTTTTTGCACTCTGGACGGCACTTCAGTTCGGTGCAACTCTTTCGGCATCAAACTTGTCATGCATTTGGCGCTTAAACTGCGACAATGATCACGCTGTCCGATTCGTCACTGGGACTGAGCCGGAGGCCATTTATAATCCCTGGAATACAACTGTGATGCCAATGGAATTTCGTTGGATTCTATTCGTACTAATGGTGGTGAATTTGATACTCGTATGTGCTTGGGATTATTTTGTAGTCAATAATGCCACGTTTGTTACCAAGGTGCTCCGCCGACTTCCTGTCCAGCCTTCTGATACAGAACCCCTTGCGTATGAGAAGAAGACAAGCACAAGCATCATCTCATCCAATCAGACGACAGGCATCTCTAGTCAAGATGCCGTTAGGGAACCCTTGATTTGAGTTTAGGTTACGTATTGATACGTTTGTTTTGTATGTTGATTGTCGAGTACCGACTTAGGCTAGTAGCACCTCACTTCATCACTGGAGTGAAGAATTAGATAATCTCTCTCTAGATATTATATTTTAGTGGCGCACCGTGTATGGTACCTGACGTTCAAAGTATGTACTGTATTGTGAATATAAAATGCATTATTTCTTATGAAGGGCTAACTCTTCTACAGTACGTCTCATACCGGTGTATAGGGTGGTTGCCTCTGGATTACTAAATGTATCTACGCTACTGCTGCTTTCCGACTAAAGAGGCGAAATGGGCTAAGTTTCTTCCTCCAACTCTTCTTCTTCTGCTCCTCCTCCTCCACTTCTTCCTCCTCCTCCTCATTCACTTCGTCACCAAGTCTTTCTCCTTTTACCTCTTCCAATTCATGGTCGAAACTTTCTACGTCGCGGATGTATGATGCAGAGAAAGGGAGTTCTGGATTAGCCAAGAGCAGCAGCCAAATAGTCTCAATGTAACCTGTGCTCTCCTTGTCAACTTTATCTTCTTTCCCAGCTTGACACAACAAATGAATAGGGAGCTCGCCGATTGCATTCACAGTCGTCGAGGCCACTAATGGAGCATGATTCTCAAGTAAATACTTTACAAGAGCCAAGTTGCCCCCACGACAAGCGTAGTGAAGAATCGAATCTTTGTTTGCATCACAATGATTGCAAACATCACAATCTTTCTTTGGCGTAAGCAGATTGAATAAACGTTCGACTTCAAGATCAGCAGCACTCACTAAAGCTGATTTCATCATTATCAAATTTCTTTGTTTCTTGCATTCCTTTCTATGCTGGGAACGATGAGCTTTCTGGCATGTCACATTGCAGTATTTTGCCATCTTACATGCCGTACATAGCTTGAGTCTATTGCTGCTGCTCTCGCCCTTACCGCAACAAGCACATTCATGTATGTTACCGGGTGCACCACTCGAGCTCATGGTTTTACCACTTAGCTCTACCAAGAACTTGACAACTTTCAACGAACTGAACTCGCACGCAATGTGGAGTGGGAAAGCACTCATCTGATCCGTCACAAATACCGAAGGATTTCCCCTTACCATGAGCTGTATGGTTCCAAGCGAGGCATTGTCCTTCAAGGCATGATGAAGGGGCAGTTGGCCAATTTCATCGACTGTAGCCATAGCTGATGGATCTTGCGAAATTCGAGCATACCCAAGCTGAGTTTCTAAAAACTTTTCTGCAGTCGGAGATTTCATATAAGTAGATGTACATTTTCTTGCAACGTCANTATCCCCTACACTGCTGTGCGTACAATGTTCATTGTTCAACAAAAGTGATCCAATTGCTAATTGAGAAATATCCAGCTGCACTTGAAACGTTCAGTTCCATGAACGAGTTAATTCCTGAACAAGAAGATTATATTAAGGGACTTCCACTACATTATTATCTTTCACGTCAAAATAATGTTGAGTTCGATGCAGTGAAAATGTTAGTTGAGGCGTATCCACAAGCATTGGTGGCTGGTGATAGTGACATTAGCTACAAGCCACTCCACATTGCTGCGTACAATCCAAATGCGATTCATTATCTGCGCGATGTTCTCCCTTACTTGCTATCAGTTGAGCCTACATCTATTGAAGTTTTTGATAAATATGGAGAGACACCTTTGCATCTTGCTTGTCACGGGGACAAAAATGGGGGAGCCGAGGTGGTGGAACTTCTATACAACGCGTGGCCACAAGCAATGCATACACGGGATACTTGTATTGGTGACCTTCCTATTCATTCTCTCTGTGGAAACGAACAGATGGACGAAGACAATTCTCTTTCTATTCTCCGCTTCATGTTGAACGTTTGCCCCGACAGCGCAATGGATTGGGAGGCGATTATCAGCAGAGTACATTGGCAAATCGGGACCAACGTTTAACATGAAGCGTAGAATAGAAAGAGAATTGAGTTCGTCCATCCGTTCGTTAGCGCAGAGACAATGAATAGGAAGGTCGCCAATACAAGTATCCCGAGTATGCATTGCCTGTGGCCATGCGTTGTATAGAAGTTCCACTACCTCGGCTCCCCCGTTTTTGCCACCGTGACAAGCAACATGCAAAGGTGTCTCTCCATATTTAGTAAGAACTTCAATAGATGCAGGCTCAACTGATAGCAAGTAAGGGAGAACATCGCGCAGATAATGATTGACATTTGGATTGTACGCAGCAATGTGGAGTGGCTTATAACCATAATCATCATCACCACCCAATAATAACGCTTGTGGATACGCCTCAACTAACATTTTCACTGCGTCGATCTCAACATTATTCATACGTGCAAGATAATAATGTAGTGGGAGTCCCTTAATGTAATCTTCTTGGTCAGGAATTAACTCGTTCATGGAACTGAACTTTTCAAGTGCAGCTGGATATTTCTCAATTAGCAATTTGATCACTTTTTCCGAACAATGAACATTATACGCGCAGCAGTGTAGGGGATAGGCCTCACTCTCAAATGAATAGCCATCCTGCTTAGTCAACCATACACCCCAATGCTCTGCCGCGTTTGGAAAATATTCTAGAAGATATTCAATTATTTCGAATGTAACATTATCATTCAGACATGCCTGATGGAAAAAAGAAGTTCTCCTCTCATCATCCAACGTAATAATTTGTTTATGCTGGCCAATCTTCTCACGCAAAGTCTCAATGGAAAGTTTATTGGATGCACACAGCTCTTCCAATTCTTCGATCAATGCAGTTGCTGATGCGTCAACATCAATAATAATAGCTGCATCACTGTCGGCAGAATCCACCGCAACGATCCCGCTGGTTGGCATTATATGGCTTTTACGCTCGCTTGTGTTTTTTCAGCCTTGCTTAATTCTAATAATATTCCGGGCTACAGATAACACTCCAATAATCCGAAATCTCTACCTATATAGGTATGATTCCATATCACCTGTGCTGCGCCGCTGGTCAGAATCTTTTTGTCTTTCTGCGGACTGTTCTGGATCTTTTTGTTGACACACGAACCCGTTTTATTTCACATTGCTGCCTTTCTACATAGGAATTCGTATTGGAGCTCTTTGATTGGTTTTGGTTGGTTGCTCTAATAACTTGGCTTATTATACAACTTCTTCCAATGACGATGACAATAATGAACAATCGAAGTAACTTTCCTCAAGCCGGCCGGCATCCACTGCCGTCACAGCAACAGTGGCCGACAATGTCAAAGGGGCAATATTCTGGAAGTAGTAGCCATCATAACAACCATGATTTTAGCGTCAATAATAATAATCGGGTGCAACAATACAACAAATACAACAATGGCGGTGGCAGTGGCAGGATGATGAATAATAACGTTAATAATAACAGCAATATTCAGTGCCCAGCAGGCGGAGGAGGAGGCGCAATAGGAAGTGGCGGTAGATACAATAACAACAATGCCAGCAGTAATAGCAACAATGCTGCAAACAATTATTACTCAAGTCAACAAACAAGCAATAATTTTAGCAGTAAAAAGAAAATGTCATTCCAAGTGCTATACACACATCAAAAAACAAAGAAGAAGAAAACATGGAAGGATGGACGTCTCATCCTTCATGGTCATGGTGGTAACGGGTCACTCTATGATGCTGGCTCTAGTGGTGGAGGAGGTGTTGGATTGGCCAATGGTCCAGCCGCTTTAGATACCATTACATTAACCCCATCACAGGTCACGGCAGTTGTCAATGGGAATTTGGATGAATTGGAAAGTGAAAAGTTTTTAATCCAGATAGAGGGTGTATGGACTGATAGTAATGATACATCGGTATCATCCAATTCAATGACTCAGTCTTCAAACAAGAGTGGTGCTTCCAGTGGGATGCAAAAACTATTATCAAATAAATTTCGTAAACCATCAAAGTTTATACCGCTTCATCCTGATGAAAAGCGGAAACGTACAATGTTGATGATGAATGGTAATGGTGGTGGTGGGGTTAATGGTCGTAAAAGGCCATTGCAGCCTGG
>JALLBI010000082.1:0-23259 GCA_036940125.1 Mediolabrus comicus
GGGAGTAGTCTGGCTGGATTGGGTCTCGTCATCTCCAGAAGTTTCTGAAAGTTCCTGGTGATTGGTGAGCTTGGAAGGGGAGTGAGGGTGGATGGAGGGAAGGGATGAGAGAGGAGAGGAGAGAAGAGAGAAGAGGAAAGAGAGGAGTGTACGCTGTGGGCTTCCCCTGTAAAATATGCCAAGGATTTATCAAGGCTTCTTTTGCATGACCAACTTTTTTAGGGTTCAACCCCCAATATTTTCAGAAATCGCCCGAGATTTACTGCCGAACTTTTTTTCTGAAGAACGATCGAATTAGAATTCCATCAAAGACGCCGCAACACCCAGCGCTACTACTTTGGCCATAGGTAGTATTAGCCACCTGCGTTACGGATTAAGAATACTCAAGAGAGACCCCAGTAGTAGACTAAGGTGAGGGGAGCGGGGATGTTTTCAAAGAGTGCCAAGCCAAATGTGTGCTTTTGGAGATTTTGTTCAAGAAGATATTGTTGCCGAAGGCGACGACCGCCGTTGTGTTGGAGTTTGTTCGCGGAAATAAAAGTAGTGTGATGACATTTGGTGGAGAAGATAAACAAGCTCACCACTTCTGTTCAAACCTCGCGTATAGCCGTGGGGTTTCTCCTTTTTCTCCTGCTCTCAAAATTTACTCACTTACATTTCTCTTACATAACAACATAATATGATCACATTGTAAAAATAGATTCCAGCATAGCAGCACCGCACCACAAGCGATGAAGACCTCGATAGTGATGCCCCTAATAGATGAAAATTCCACTCCAGCAATTGAGAGGAGAGTGTCGTTTGACGCTGTCGAGATTCGTGAATACAATCGCATCCTCACGGACAACCCCGCCACATCAAATGGGCCTCCGATCGGTTTGGGTTGGGTTTACTTCCCAGAAGACACCATTACTTTAGATCTTGACACATATGAATCATATCAATGTGACTTGAGAAGGTCTAGGCGTGAGCTAACTATACCATCTGTTGTGAGGGAAGAGATACTGCTTTCGGAAGGATACACCCGCTCCGAGATTGCCAAGGTCGTCCGTGAAACCCGCAAGATCCGAGAGCGACGAAATATCTCTTTTCATCATCAAAAGTATGATAAGATTGACGAGCGCGTAGAAGAATTGAAGCGTGCCATCAAGAGTACTCCTATGATTTGTACAAAAGGTGGGGGCACTTTGGCACGGTCTCACAGGGATTCTTTCTCATTGTACAGGTGATATTTGCCAGGTGCCACAATTTCCTCAGATCTTATCCTTCCTATATACAATTTTGTCACATGTCCCCTTGGACAATTTTTTGTGTCGATGGTTGCATTTTTCAGTCTTCGCTGCCAAGACATATATTATGTATGCACTCTATAGAGATATGCACATACTACAGCAAATGCAGATAATTAGAATAAAATGTAAGCAATATATGTTTCAGATATCAGATTTCCATTTCTTGCCTGCATAGAAGAGCTGAAGATCAGTCGTTGCATTCATTATCTGAGGCGATCAGCATCAATCTTTTTCAATCCCTTTCCTTGCTCTTCTCTCATGAGCAAGAGAGATTGAGACATGTATCTCTCAGCTAAGAAGCTCGTGCGTGTTTCCCGCCAATAACAAGCCTTCTTGGATTGAATGTTGTGTGNCTGAGGCGAGGTTCAGCATCAATCTTTTTCAATCCCTTTCCTTGCTCTCTCATCATCTCTCATGAGCAAGAGAGATTGAGACATGTATCTCTCAGCTAAGAAGCTCGTGCGTGTTTCCCGCCAATAACAAGCCTTCTTGGATTGAATGTTGTGTGGAGATGAAGAACGCTTTTGTATTTGTTATTGTTGTGGAAGATTTGATACGACCGTGTTGAATGTTGTTAGTTGAAGTGATAATTTAACAGCCGTAGAGAGTGGTCGGCTCGGGCGGAAGTACAATAGTCATCAATAGATAGGTGTGGTACATGGTGGGAGGAAAGACTGCGCAGCATGATCATGGAGAAACATAGGCAGCCCTCGACGACGCCCAACCCATTGGCGGGCAGTTCTTCGATTGAATTTCCTTCGGATGCAACAGCAACTAACCCTGCTGCTGCTGATTCTGCTGCATCATCTCCATTGCGCGTAGGAACGACCCCCTCGGGCGTACCCAATCCTATCTTGGATGCGGATGCATCTGATGCACCTCCCACCGTGACTGTGAACTTTAACAATACAACGATTGCCCCGTCTCCCGTAGTAATCAAGAAGGCTGCCGCTCTAGCCGCTCCAGCTGCGGCTGCAACAAGTGCAACCTCCTTGGTACTGTCTCCGCTCACCTCGCCATCGTCGTCTCCGCAGCATACGCATTCTGACGACGTAATGGAAGAAACCGAAGCGAGAGATTCGTCATGCGATGAACCACCAAAGAAGGGGCAACGGCGACGATCCAACACGGTCCACGGGACAGGAAACTTTGAGCATCGTCTCAATCATCAAACGGCGCTGGAGGAGGAATCATGGCAGCCTGTCAACTTTGGTGACTATCGTGACAAAAGTCCACGGAAAGATTCTGTCGGAAGTTATGCAAGTTCGGCTTGTGGCAGCAGTCACGCCAGCCATGATGATACTTATAGCACACAGCAATCTTGCACGCCACTCTCTCCTCCAGCGGATCATTTTGGTGGCCCAGCTCCAACAGCAACTGACAAATCTGCACCTTCCATTCCTCAAAACTTCTCAACCGACAACGCCACAACTAATACTGCTACCTCCAACAAACAGCAAGCAGCAGCAGGAGGAGAAGCACCAACGGATGTCATAATTGACAAGCGTCAAAAACGGCTTGAGCGTAATCGTGAATCAGCACGTGCATCGCGTCGTCGTCGGAAGCAATATCTTGAGGAGCTGGAGAATAATGTACATTCATTAAGTACAGAAATGGATTCTGGGCGGGTTCATCACGCGTTGGAAAGTGTCAAAATTATCAGTGGGTTAAGGAAGGAGAAAATTTTGCATGTATTGGAAAGGTTGAATGCTGGAGAGAGTAGTACTAGTGATGTTGATGGTGGTGATATTAATATGCTTGATACATCTAGTGATAATGCTCTGAGCCAAGCGCAAGGAGGGAATGGCAACAAGAATATCAATATTGCCAAGTCCTCTTTGGGAGTGAAGCACAACGTAATTTCCAAGACTATACCTCCACCAGTACAGTCATCATCAAACAAGCAACAACAATCATTACACTCATTACTCAAAGATACCAATGTTATCTTGGAAACATCACTGTCACGAACACAACCCTCGTTTCAAGTTGTCAATACTTTTCTCCATCAACAACTCAAATCACTCATTTTGACACATAAACAACCAATATTATCTAGCAGTACAACGTCCTTAACAACCACAGGAGAAGAAAACTTGCTAGGACCCCTCCTTCCGTCATTTACCCCATTTCTCCTCTGGCTTACGTTACAAAATGACAATTTCTTCCGTGGAGGTCGTGCGCAGAGTGAACGTCTTAGTGCAGCACGTATTGGTGAACGCCTGTTACATGGAGGGTTATATCGCGTCACTCCGTCAACAACCGCCGCAGTCCATCATAACAAATCTACTACCGCCGCACAGCAACAACATCCCAATAACAACAAGGGAACAGTCCTTTGGCCGTTGCTTTGTAATGAAATTGGACTTTCATACGATCAAGAGGATAAAATCCGTACGGCGCAACGTCTTGTGTTGCAGAATGTTGATTTATGGATACATCGCCATACTGCAAGGGCCACAGCGAATGTCATACAGTCGATACATGATGTTATTGGTGGAATGACGGAGAAGTTCGATCGGAAGAAAGAAGCGTCTTTGAAAAATGAGAAGGAGGAAGAGGAGGTAGGAGAAAGTTCTTTGTTAGATATATTGACGGAAGAACAAAAGATCAAGTTTCTGGGATGGGCAATGAAGAATCAAGAGCGAATGAAACGGTACGCTGAGCGAAATGTAGGGAAAGCTGAGATCGAGGCAGGCGAGCTTGAGGTGTCGAAAGAGAGGCATGCCGCTGCCAATATGTACATTATTGACCACAGACTCAACAAAATCAAACAAAGGGCGCCTCAAATAGGTGCGAAGTATGTCCATCCATTAAAGCTCAAGAAATTGGGGAGACGACCCTGCTTCGAATCACTGGGTGGAAATGAAAAAGATAACGATGCAGAATCTACCACCAAGATGAGTAGAGAGAAGACATTCCCATCTACTGGATCTCTCAAACGAGGTTTAGATGAAATGAGTATAGATGAGACCCCATCGGGAATGGAAACAAACCTTACTACTGCAATCACTCCCGTAGCTGCACAGGCTGCAGGGCATGCGGCCGCCTCTTCTTTCCTAAAAGATGTATTGCCCATCATCCCAAAACCTTCGATTCACCATGATCATCTGCATGTGCAGCAACAAAATCAACAGCTGATTCATCATGAATATAATTTTGAACCCGAACCAGTGGTTTCATCATTCATTGCTGCGCCAGTAATGTCGGCAGCGTTACCTTCGCAACCACAGCAGCAATATCGTAATACAGCCTCAAGCTCCTTTGATGACATTCCAATGCCTACCCCTGTCTCGGTACTTCTTCAAACACCCGATGACTTATTGGCACCTGTCGATGGAGGAGTTGAACAAATTATGGGAGTTGATCCGACGGCATTAGCCGCCCCAGATCAGTTCACTCCTGAGGCTGTTCCTTCTTCTTCCATGGTTAGCAGGCATCAATCAGCACCAGAATTTCGTCAGTATCTTAACAACTCTTCAGCACCGGTTGGCATGGTCCCCGTCCCCGAGGAACGAACTAACGACGAAGATGACTTCTTCTTAGATGATTTGCCGATGGATGCAGATGATTGGATCGTTGGAGACGATAGCCTTCAGTTTTGAGTTTTTACGCACACACTCCCTCGCACGCTATGCACACACAATCTTCATTTCATAGTCTAATTGATATTCACTAAAAACATTACCGCTCTCTGGCGAACTAGAAATAACATAAAGCAGACGATTGGTACAACTCAAAAGCTTTTAATCTTTCCCGAAAATGCCGAACATAATATCTCGATATTCTGCCTGGTGAATCTTTCCCATTCCAGTGGCAGGAGCCGAGCTCACACCGCGGCCCACATACCTAGGACGCTTTTCGTCTTTGTTCAGCTCCCGAGTGGCTGTCATTAAACGTGGGTTAACGTAAGAGTACGCCCCCATATTCTTAGGTTCCTGCTGTGCCCATACAACCTCGGCATTATTGTACTTGGCACAGTATTTGGCAACCTTGTCAAATGCGAAGGGAGCGATTTGCTCCAGTCGAACAATAGCGACATCTTTACGGTCAAGCTTTTCACGTTCAGTGAGAAGTTCGTAGTAAATTTGTCCAGTGCAGAACACCAAGGTCTGAAAGGAGAAAGAAAGAAAAACATGATTGTTGAGAATATATTTAATGGCTGGCAAGACGTGGAACCAGACGGTTCGAAAGAGCGACATACCTTCACATTGTCGGGGTTGTTACTGATTTCCGTATCAACTTCATCAAAGGTGCGATAGAATGTTGTCCCAGTACTCATATCATCCAAGGACGAAACGCACCGCTTATTCCTTAACAAGTTCTTGGGCGAGACAACAATCAAAGGTTTGCGGAAGTCACGATGAATTTGCCTCCTCAAGCAGTGGAAATAATTCGCGGGCGTAGAACAATTCACGATCTGCCAATTTGCCTTCTGGATTTGGTTACGTTCATCACGTGCCATCTTAGGAATGTGATGAGGATCCTCTTCCATCATCTGAAGATATCTTTCCACACGACAGGAACTGTGTTCAGCGCCCTGACCATCGTAGCCGTGGGGAAGGAGCATGACAAGTCCACTTTGACGCAACCACTTGTCCTCTCCAGCGGCAATGAATTGATCCAACATGACTTGAGCTCCGTTGACGAAGTCACCAAATTGAGCTTCCCAGAGAATTAGTGCGTTTGGATTTTCCAAAGAGTACCCATGTTCAAATCCAAGGACAGCGAATTCGGAAAGGATGGAGTTACGCACAGTCAGCTGGGCCTGAGTATTGGGGAGCTTCAACTCTTCAACGGGTGCCGACATTTTTAGGATTTTTGCCAACGAGTTGAGAGGCGTGTATTCTGGAGCGAAAAGTGTTGTGTGAGTGTTTGAGCGTATTGAGAAAAATAATTGAGACTTTGAGTGACTTACCTTCTTCGGTATCTTGGTCTTTCACTACGGCATGGCGATGACTGAACGTGCCACGTTGGACATCTTGTCCCGTTAGACGGACGTGATTCCCTTCAAGCAGAAGTGATCCAAAGGCCATGGCCTCGGCTAGGCCCCAGTCAATCTCAGTTCCTTCCTCTGCCATCTTTTGACGTGCCTTGAAAATTTTGTTCATTTGCCTGTGCAATTTGAATCCCTCCGGAACTTCTCCAGCTTTTTTACCAATGAAACGTAACACATCAGGGTCAACACCCGTAGGTCGGATGCGACTGTGTTGTCTTGGACTTTTGAAGCCAGTCCAACGTGAACTCAACCAGTCCTCGGGCTTTGGAACGTACGTCTTACTAGCCTCGAAGTCAGATTCGTAACTCTGTAGGGTAAAATCACGGATCTCTTTGGCTTCTTCCTTGGTCATGACTCCCTCCTCGATGAGTCTGTTTTCATAGATTTCTAATGTTGACTTGTGCCTCGTAATGGCCTTGTACAACTTTGGTTGTGTAAACATTGGCTGATCCAGCTCATTATGCCCATTCCTTCTGTAACATATCATATCAATCACCACATCTGTACCCCACTCATGCCTCCATTCAATTGCCGTCTCAAGGGCACGGGATACGGCAATGGGATCGTCACCATTGCAATGAAAGATCGGGCAGTTGAATGCCTTCCCGAGATCGGATGCGTAGGGGGTTGATCGACTATTGATTGGATTTGTAGTAAACCCGATTTGATTGTTCACTATGACATGAATAGTACCCCCAACATTAAAGTCGTCCACACCCGCCAACTGCATCGTCTCGTAAACTACTCCCTGCCCTGCAAAGGCGGCATCTCCATGTAGAAGGATGGGCACAACATTACGGACATCCTCCTCGGTGTTTCCGCAATAAAATTGCTTGGCACGAGCCTTTCCAAGAACGACGGGGTTGACGCACTCAAGATGTGATGGATTTGCCACGAGACTCAAATGAATCTTCCTCCCATCTGGGTAGGTACGATCCATGCTTGATCCGAGATGGTACTAAAGAAAAATATGAAGGGAAAATCATTCCACGGTGAGAGACATACACACAGCGCAGGCACAGAACACTCAATCTGAAAAAAGAAAACCCACCTTGACATCCCCAGAACTACCCCAATCCTCCGCATTTTTGGTAAACGCCTTTTCATCATAATGAATCCCCTGAAACTCGGCAAACAACGTCGTCATGGGCTTTCTCATCACATTTGCCAAAACATTCAAACGACCTCTATGTGGCATTCCAATGATAAAACTATGTGCACCTAACTCGGATGCTCTGTCAACAGCATCCTTCAACGCTGGTACAATCGCCTCACCACCATCCAATCCAAATCGTTTCGTGGTGTTAAACTTGTTGGCTAAAAAGTTTTCAAATGTATCAGCAAAGCACAAACGTTCAAAAATGTGCATCTTCTTTTCATCATCTACCTGGAGAAATTTTGGGTTTTCAATACGCTCCCGTATCCAGTTACATTGTTCAGTAGATCCAATATGCATATATTCTACTCCCAATGTTCCACAATATGTTGCCCGTAATCGATCGACAACTTTACGTAAGGTGACACGTCCGGGCATGCTAGTCAAGTCTTCCAAAAATCCCTTGTTCCCGCCCGTGTGCACACCCTTGAAATTCAATTCACGATCCATGTCACGTTCTGGATCAAAGCCATGGAATTTGACAGTTAGAGCTTCATAGAGTCCACTAATCGCCGGATCTGATTCATCGATATCAGTTTTAGATCGGACATTACCAGGCCTAAAAGGGAAGGATTCATTAGTGTGCAAGCCCAAAGGATCCAAATTGGCAGAGCGATGTCCATTCACTTGATAGGCACGGATTAAATGTGCCACACCGAGAGAGTCGGAGGGGAGAGTTGTCGATGCCGCTGGAGCAATTTTGGTTTTGGATAGAACAATTGTAGGTTGGTTGAAGTATCCGTCATCAATTACTTCCGCCGTGCTGCTGGTAGATGCTGAGGCGGCGACAGTAGAGGAGGACGAATCATCAAGAGATTTGAAGTAAACCTGCCAACTTTCGGGGACGCTATTCGGATCAGCCTCGTATTGTTCCAGCATGGATTCAACGTACAAAGATGAGGAGGCGGAAAGAAAAGATTCTCTTTTTTGGGGAGCCGTGGAGAAGAAGGCTGCTGCTGGCCGGATCGTCGTCCGTGAGGCGACAGAAGACAGCCTTTTCGAAGCAAGGCGGAGGAGTGCGGAGGATGTCATGGTTGTTTCAATATAATATTGTGTTGTAGATGTCTCTTTGCAAAATAAANCGGAGGAGTGCGGAGGATGTCATGGTTGTTTCAATATAATATTGTGTTGTAGATGTCTCTTTGCAAAATAAAAATTTGTTGACACGTTGGCGTTGGATAAATTTGCTCTCTCGTCTGCTCCTGGTTAGCTTCGGGTTTAACAGTCCGACTTATCCAAATCACCTCCTTCCTTTTGACTCTGGTGGTCTACTTATTGTATTTGCTGATCGCTGGTGGCGTCTCCTTGTTCTCTAACGTAGCAGATGAACGGCTCAACGCCGGTTCCTTGCCGATTTGATTTTGGTGCCGCCGCTTGCATTGCCGGAGGATCCGGAGTTCCGGAGACGGATCTTTTTCGGTTTGGGCATGCCCTCCAAATGCCCCCTTTTGACATCAAAAAATGTAAGCACTACACTGTTGATAAGTAGATATTGATGGCATAGGTTGGAATAATGAAGTTCATCATCCTATTGTTGGCCGGATCACATGGTGGTCTTCAGCTCCAACATCATCCACTTCTTTTGCACAAACGCATAATACGGACGCCAACAATAAGAAGCTCACATCTACTATCATCTCGTGTCAGCAGCGATGGTGATGGGCAGGAAGAGAAGTGTAAAGCTTCTACTCCAATCACCAAAAGCAAAGTCAATAAGACTACGGTAGCATCTCAAGCAGCTCTTATTGCCGGTACAACAATAGGTAAGTCGCTCAAAGTATTGATCGTTTTATCGCTTCGCTCAAAAACTCACAATACTTTTCTCTCCAGGAGGAGGTTTCCTTGCTTTGCCAGCCGCTACTGCGCCATGTGGCTTCTTTCCTTCCGCGTTGGGTCTCGTGGGTGTATGGACATACCTCTTAGGATGTTCACTATCATTTGCAAATGCTATCTTTTTGATGAAGAAAAACAGAACAAATGCTACAACCTACGACGACAAGAGTGATGGTGACGACGAGATAATATCAATCTTTTCACTTGTTCGAAAATGCTTCGGCAATACTGCTGGGGTTCTCACCGGCCTTTTGTTCTTATTACTGATAAAAGCTACGCTTGTTGCACAGCTATCAAAAGTGGGAGTATTACTCGAGGAGATTGACATTCTGAATCTAGGATTGCATCGGGGGCTTTTTACAATACTATTCTCATCCATCGTGGCGACAACATGTCTTGTTAGGAAACAAAGAAGTATTGAAAGAATCAATGATGTATTGACATCAACAATGCTTCTATCATTTGCATCAGTAGTAGCTCTCGCTAGTAGAAGCGGATGGAGTTTAGATGGATTAAATCATATCAATTACAAATCTCTCTTCCCATCAGTTGGTGGTGGCGAATCTCCTTGGGTGGTTCCGATATTCATACAGTTGCTCCTTTACAATGAAGTAGTACCTCTTATTTCTGATCGTCTTGGCGACGAGAAGAAGGTTAGACGCGCGATATTATTTGGATCCTCCATACCACTACTAATGTGTTTGATGTGGACTTGTATTGCTCTTGGAATTGTACCTTATGACCCGTCGTTGTTTGATTGCCGCAGCAGTAACCCCATTTACGACCCTCTGAGTAGACTTGGAGAAAGAGTGCTAACGAAGGGTGGTTCTATTGGAAAGTTATTTCTTGCATCAGTGAATATAATGGCTGGGTCAGCAATTTGTACAACTGTCTTCGGCTCAATACTGGCAACTATACAATATCTTGACGATGTAATTGCAAATTCGTTCGGTGCAAGAAGAGGAAGAAACAATCGAATATCCAAGATAGCTAAACATGCATTTGCCATCATCCCAAGTGTCTGTGTCGCAGTTCTTGGCTCAAAAGAGCTGTACTATCATGCGACAGCCTTTGCTGGCGAATTTCCTTGTAGGTAAATGAAGATGTGATGTGATGAAATAGGTGTCTCTTTTGCACTCACTTGCTCACACTTTTTATATACTTTTTATGTAGGTACTTTCCTCTTTGGCCTCATTCCACCACTGTGTAATCTGAGACTGAGGTGGACACAGAAAGAACAAGGTGAAAGTATACGATTGAAGCATGTAACTTCACAAGTGCTTCTAGCAACAGTGAGTGCTGCCATACTTGCTGTATGCAGATTGTCGAAACAACAACATTGAACTACGCTGAATTCTTCACATTAATAGAAGTGTAAATAGCATAAGAGTAGAACAACATACTATTTACAACCCTTTTCATGCCTCCATTCAGCTAACTCTTATTAGACTCTTATTCTTATATCGAATATGCCTGCTCATCCCATCAGCATCACTTCCAGTGAATAATGATGTTTCAGGGTTTTTGTAGATAAATCGTACCTTACTTATACCATACATACCTAGGTCTTCCAAATCCACAAATCAAAAAAATCACCACAAGAGATAGAAGTAAAGCCACCCGCCCAGCCGAGGCCCGAGGCAACAAAATAATAACAGGGAGCGGTGAAGTCTACAATCGAGAAGTCTTTTGAAGTCTCTGCATCATTTGGTATAGGAACAAGAGGAGAGCGTGCATAGTGAGCAATAATGGCGGAAGCTAGTCCAGAGGCGACGCCTCAAACCAACCTCTTCGGCTCCGCTGGAGACATCAGACCTCCAAAAAACAACCACACCTTGGCATCGCCCCCGTTGCCCAATAATAATAATGACAATCCAGAATCTTCTTCTTCTTCACAGTGGTTTGAGGAAGATGACGAAATGCTGCTCTCAACTCTTCTTATTGGAGGAGACGATGACGAAGGAGGCGATAATAATAATAATAATAATCTTGATCAACGGCTACGACGGATGCGCCTTCGACTACAACAGGATCTATCACGTGCCACCACCAAAGGAGGCAATGGGGCGGCGGTCGATCGTTGGTGGAACGTCATTACCGACACGGCACTTTCCGCTGGATTTTCGTGTGCCTCCGTTTCCGGGGGATCAGCTAGTAACAACTCAGGTGACACAACAAATACATCATCGCTGCCAAAATCATTTAATACCCCCGAAGGTCAATTGCATCTTCAGGCCGTAATGGACTTATTGGGAATAAGCAAAGAGCGTGCGGTGAAAATTACATTGGCGTCATTACGTAGCTTCGCATCACTAGATTCTGCAGCTTCTTCTGCCGCAGGAGATTCTTCTGCTGCAGGAGAAGAATCGGACAAGGAAAATGAGGATGATGGCAAAAACAACAACGCACAGAATCCAGGTAGCCGTGACTCTGACTTGCGCTCTCTTTTGGGGACAAGAGACCTATTCTCGCTAGTATTGAATCGTCATCGGCGACAATTTATTGCCCGCCTTCGGGTGATTACGGAATGTTTACGTTTGGAGCAGGAATACAAGAGCAGTGATAACAATGATGATGATGCCTCTAATGATGATTATGAAGGAATTGGCAAGGTTTGTACCACACTATTGGACGAGGTTGACGCTTCACTTGTCGTAAATGGGAACAAACGTGGATTATTTCAGCTTTTGTTGGGCTTGGCGACCGGGCCATCATTGCCTGGTTTAGGAAATGGAAGGGAAATGCCGTATTCTGTGGGAAAGCTAACCAATGGAGGAAATCGAAGTCATTTTTCGAATACTATTGGACCAGATGAATCAAACTTTGCTATTCGAAATGAAGCCGCAGAAGCGTTGTTGATGCTGCTGTATGATAGAATTGACAATGGAGTTCAGCGCTTGGACTTATTTTTGTTAATGGAAGCTGCAAAATGTTGTCCTGAATTCGAGTTTGGTATGAGCGCACTCGACTATTCCAAGAAGGGCATTGACAGACGCGGTCATGATCAGGAATCTGGGGTGGCTACTAGTTTGGAAGAGATGCAAACTCGTCTGAATGGAATTTGGTCCCTCCTTTGTTCGGAATGTATGGGCCTATGGAGAGCCAATACTACCAGTAATGGAGACTGGTTGAGACAGCACCCCTTCTTTGCTGATTTAGATGAAAAGGATGGTGAGATCGAGGGGCGTNAATGGAGACTGGTTGAGACAGCACCCCTTCTTTGCTGATTTAGATGAAAAGGATGGTGAGATCGAGGGGCGTACTCTTTCATTGAGAGTAGGGACCAATGATGGATATAAAAAAACTCAGATGGAGTTGGAAGCCTTATGTCAAAAGGTGATTGAAATAGGGGAGGCTGTTCGCGAACGTAGACGATTTGTTTATAACAATCAAATGAAGACAAATCAATATGTGGCTGATGATGGTGACGAACTGTGGGGAATTCAGGCTCCCGACGCAGTGGCCCTACTTTCATTTGGCCTTTTGCTCCGACTGGCTCACTTGGCATCTCCATCTAATGAATTCCTCACGAAACTTGGTGGGTGGGGTCGGGAGTGTGCCCAGATGGCCAACGACGAATGCGCTGCATTTGCGTACTTGCACTCTGTCATGGAAAGCATGGTGCTGGATCCATTGGGACAGAACGGAAAACAGAAGAGGCAAGTTGGGATTGAAACGATGGTAGATGATCTAATAAAGCGTGGAGAGCTACAGATGATGACTGGTGGATCATTAGCCCTCACGAATGGAGACGAACAAGAGGAAGGTATTGAAGGATTCTCTGGAGACGCGGCATCTATCGTTTATCAATCAATCGGGAACGAAATACTTTCAGGAACAATCCGGGGTTTTCGGGAGGAGCTTCTATCCCTGAAGTCTACGTCTGCCGTCGATAACATCTGCATGCTAACAAATCTTGCGTCGGTGCTCTATTGCAATTCTAGTATTCTCTGTGATCAGTTCTGGTGTGACTGGGAGAGTTTCTGTAATGGAGATGGTATGGCAGACGCCGACGCAAACGATGATCCTATTTGCTCTCTGTTAGATGCGTCACACAGCCTTGCAGTGTCGACTTTATTAGAGTTGAACAATGGAGGAACCGACAGGGCCATCATTCACTTTTTGAAGCCTCTATCGTCATTCCTCCGCTTGATCACATCATTGTGTGCAAACTCCTCAATGGTACACAGTATCCTCGATTCTGACTTTTTACCAGAGGGTTTGATTGCTAAATCAATGTCAGTTTGCGCAGCCCTGGCACCGCTGATATCATCGCTGAATGATAGTGGCAGCCACATTACAGCAGAGGAGTGTAGCACGGTCCGCCATGCGACAATGGTAATTCAGTCTATTTCAACTCTTGCATTTATTGGCGGAAGCCGGACAAGAGATTGGATTAGACAATCACTTGATCACGTTTCTGGTCCCAAAGTGCTTTGCAACATAGCATCTCAAGTTGCACCTCGCAAACATAATCCCTTGGTGCATGATTGTTTCAAGTTAGCATCATCTGCAATGGATTTATTGGCGGCATTACTGACAGGTGCTGATTGGCCGTTTCAGTGTGATGCATTAACTTGCTTTTCTCCCTCGACTTGCTTTGGAGCAGACAGCTCCAGTGCTTTTGGCGTACTTGCTTCCGGTGGCATGCAAAGCGAAGTGACACTTTCGGTCATGTTAGTTCTGAATTGTTTCGCAAATAATCTCACTCGGAATACATTTACTTCCAAGAGTGACACACAGCGAACAGTTTCGAGTCTATTGACCATTGGCAATGGCATCAAGGTTGGACTAGAAGTTCTATCTACTTTATTTGCTGGTGGCGAAGTAACCTTTCCTTCATCTGACATGCAGGTGGGCATATGTCATGCTATTGTGTCAGCTGTGGTGGCCACATTGATAGGGCTGAAACCTATCATATATCTCCATGAAATAGATTCTGTGCAAGAAACCGCCCTTTCAATCAGAAATGAGATCATCAACGCACTGGCTACGTCAACTGCTTTGGGTCAGGTCGTTGCATCTCTTGCCTCGGCGCCAATATCCTTGGCTTTGATGAAGAATTCTACAACGTTTCAGGAACTATCTTTAGTAATGGATTCCGCTGTCTATCAGCGTCAAAACGCGACCGAATCGGGCAAATATGGTTCTTGGAGTAGATTTGTTACTCCCAAGAGAGCTAAGCAAAAACGTGCAGCCAAACCCGCAGATGTATCTTCAAACACTGATGCTATAGTAGACGCGCGATCCAATATTCATGATCTTTCAGTGACGGCTCTCTCGCTCCTTCTCTTGTGGGGAGAAAATGCGGAAGACATTAATCGGAAGCACGAATCTCCCGACGAAAGTCTACTCCTACAAAGTCCTTGCAATCTTCTGTTATGCAAGGCGTCACTGCCGGATTCAGAAGCCTCAGATAACAACTTCAATGTCGCAAATTTGAGCTTGATATCTCGATACGCCAGTGTGGACAATGTTATTATAGGTGGTATGAAGGCAAAATCTGCTCTGTTGTCAGCGAAGATAATTAAAATGTGTCTCCAGCATGCAAGTGCTTCGAGCGGAGTTTATGGTGATGATGCTCGCACCGGTTTGAGTGTCTTTCGAGCTGCTCTTGGAGGTGGCAAATTGATTTTTGATTCTCTCTTCGATACGTTTGACAAACTTATTAATTCCAGCTCCCTTGGCACAAATGAAGACGCTGTTGTCATGGCGGTCATAATGTTAGAGACGATTGCAATCAGTGTCGACAGCCATCCAGAACTTGCCAGATCAATGTTGGTTGGAACAGAGATTACACAAAACTGGAAGCTTACTGACTTGATCGTTGCATTTGTAACTAAAACTGTTGGGGCTCTCACAAAGGCAAACGAAAATGAGAGTGTCGACGGAAAATCGATGAACTTGAGCAGCTTTTTGACTTGTGGCTGTCTCCACGTTGTGTCAGCTTTGTGGAAAAGTTGCAGGTTAGTATGTACGCAGAACGCAAGATCCGAAAGCAAGCATGCTTGTGGAGTTGTAACATCTCATCTGGCAGGTGTCAGCGAAGATAGTTCTCCGTCACTCATCGCAAACATTGCAGTGGAACTGACTAGATGCTCGTTACTAGCGATTATGTCCCTTCAAGAAAGCGAAGATGATAACGAGGTATCATACGATGCCATCAGCAAGAAGAGAACTTTGGTCGATCTGCTAACAAAGGCGCTCGACATAATTGCTATTGAAGCTGTAACTAGGATCCAAACAAAGAGTCATGGCGGGATTAGCTTTGTTGAAGACCTATTTGAGCCCGAGCCGATGGAATGTTGGTCGATCCTTTTAGCATCTAACAATGCAGCTGGCTTGGCGGCTTCTTCGTGGCTATTTGGGTTCTCTGCTTCTGTCGAAAAGAGTAATGCTCTTAATTGGAATGTAGGTTCCTTTTTAGAGGCATACCCAGCTGAAAAGAACTTAGCGACATCAACATGGTGTCTCTTTGGACAGTCTAGGAGGCTTGCAGATTCTCTCGGTCGCCCCGATTCTGCTAGCACGAGGAAGTTTCTAGAATGCAATACTCTTCATTTGACAATCCAGGCAGAAGATTGCTTTGCAGCTTCATGGGCTCACTTTTTCGAGGTGGTAGCTGCAGGATGCATCAAAACGAAAAGTGAAAAAGAAGTGTACCCATTGATGAATAATCTTGCAGAGTGCTCACTGACAGCTTTGTCGTCTATCTCCGAAGCCAGGATGATATCAGAGTCGATCTTATCAAGCCAAGGTTTGTCGGCGAGTTCTGACACTAGGCCTGTTGGAGATTTATGCTCATTACTTCTATACTCGCTATCTATCAGAAGTTCTTTTGGTGTTTCCGGAGACGAGGGAGGTAAATGCGATGTCTTGCTTGGGATGTTCGGACGTCTTCATGAATCTGCGAATAGACTGTTTGCTATGACGCAGCTTGGATCAACAGTATCATCCAACCAGGTGAGTGTGCCTTTTGTTGAACGTCGCCTTTTGTCTCACACTCGGAAAAGTCTGCTCATGCTACTCGAATTGTGTACATATATAGGTCGCTGTTTGCACCATTCGCCAGAAGTTACTGTCATCTGCTCTTGTGATTATTTCAGAATTTGAGAAGTTGTCTGGAAAGAGAACTCGCGAGAGCGCAATGAAATATAATGATATCAAGATTGGTCTGACTAACTTGGCCGTGAACGCACTACAATCTCTACAGTACGTGCAAGCTGGCACTGACGAAATTGATTCTGATGATACCACCTTCACTCCATCAAAGTTCAGCTACAACTTCGCCTCCATGGCGGATAACACTGACTCAGCATTTCAGCTGCTACGCACATCGTTGTCCTTACTCTTGCTCTTGGCTCCGGCTGATGACAAGAACAATTACCTATCAAATGCGTATGGGGTAGACTTTTCCTCATGCTTCAAGCAGCGGAGCGCATTGCAGCAAATACTGTACCATCTCTCATCAGCTTCATCTGTTGCCTCACTGACGTATAAAGCCGTACTTGGTGGCACGTCGTCGCAGTCGGTGGCAATGATACATCGCAATTCTGTCGGTATTGTGAACTTGATTATGACGGTTTTAGATACGTTGACAGAATCTGGATCTTCGACTGTAAGCGTTTTGCTTTTGTTAGCAGAGAGTGGTTGTTACAGGTCATTGATAGGCAATACATTGCTTAGGGCAACATCTGTAGCGTGGGCGCCGAAGTCGAGTTCAGTCGACGAGAGTGCATCACATATTTTTACCCGTCATCGAGGTTACAACGCCCCAGTGCANTTGCTTTTGTTAGCAGAGAGTGGTTGTTACAGGTCATTGATAGGCAATACATTGCTTAGGGCAACATCTGTAGCGTGGGCGCCGAAGTCGAGTTCAGTCGACGAGAGTGCATCACATATTTTTACCCGTCATCGAGGTTACAACGCCCCAGTGCAGACATCGTGGAAGGGTGCAAAGCCATCTTCGCAGAAAGATTTGGTCCATGAGATATGGCTAGTTGTTATCAACATGTTTGCGTCACTCCTTCGCTCAGCTCGTCTGCAATCGTCAACACACGAGAAGGTAGATGAGAAGATTCACAACCAACTTGCTCCCATAACCAAAATCGTGTTCGACTTCGTCTGCACATACGAAAGAGAATTGTTTTCGTGTTTTGCGTCCTTATTCAATGAAGTACACGCACAAGGGAGTCTGTCGAACAAAGGGGGGAAAACATCCTTCTCATCGAGCATTCAGTCATCATCTTTTGCATTTACATCCAATTTACTCAAGGAATGCGAAGCAGTTTCGTTCCTTTTCGCGGAGTTGTGCACAGGAAAGACAAAGGCTCAATTCGCGCGATCATGTGGATCAATCTACAAAAAGATCCTCACTGCAAGTGTTGAGTTGACGAAAATGACATCGTCTTTTCTGGGTTCTATTGGAAATGCACGAGAGCTGTTTGCGGCGCTATCGGATGCGAAGACTATGCTTGATCAGCCTTCAGCAATCCTAGATGCACACCCATTACTCGTTGAAGGCATCCCGAACGCCCGTCATGAGGCCATTCGAAACGCTCACTTCGCTCACAGCTGCTGCATTCTCGCCACTAAGGAGGACTTCAGGGACGCTCACATTGCCACTACACAGGATGCGGAAGATGGCGAGTCCGCCGACGACACACGAAATAGCTCTGCGAGTTTAGAGCAAAGCTTCCAGATTCATGTGAACAACAAGTTCATTGCCGAGGTGGAACGAGTGGCCGGTTATTGTCTGTTTAATTCCCTGTCTGTGGTTGCCAATGTGCATCCTGCGTCAGAGTCATTTGTATCTCTATCTTTAGAAACTGCTTCACAGCTAGATGTTGCAGCTGTGATAAATCCTGGGGCTGTAGTGGCAATATGCCCCCAAAATACCACTGCACAAACGTTGACACGATATCATATGACTCAAGCAACTGCAAGGTATGCTCGCACCATTCGCTGTGATCGCTCTACTCGTTCAATCACGGTTAAGTATGTCAAATCCGGTGATGTTGAACAAGTGCCGTGGTCTTGGTTAGTAGGTATGGAAGATACCGCAAAGAAGCACTCTCTCTTTACATACTTACCAGCACCAAAATCAATCGCAGACGCCGATACTCGTGGGCAGTCATCATTGGGACATCTAATTCTTGCTCTAAAATGGTGTCGTCATTTTTCATCGACATCGTCGATGTCAAAATACCGCACTCCGAGTTTCCTTGTGGGTTCTGTGGCCGAGAGAGTTGGTATACTATTGTGTACTGAAATCCTGCTACACGATGAATTACATTCCAACAACTCACGGTTACGTGATGAGAATGCTCGGAAAATAAATATGCAACTGTTGGACTTGTTTGGCGATGGCAGCGAGTCGTCCTCTCTATCAACAGTGATGAATAAAGATGTTTTGGATTCAATCAAGATGCAGTTGAAGGATCAGCTCCACGAAGCGTCTATAGAAAAGGAGGAGGAGAGGAGAATGTGGGAGGAGCAGACGAGCTGGGACACTTCGTTTCTGGGTGGTAAGAAGCGAGAAGGTCGTCGCTCTCCCTTCCGGTCACTAACACGAAAGACTTCTTCTGATTTTTCATCGTAGTTGTATAGAAAAGTAGCAACGACACGTCAATAATTGAGGTCTTGAACTATGAGACAGGTAGGGAAATCTATTAGTTAACTTTTCTGCTTATACATAAATAATCCAATTACTAGTGCTACTACTGCTGCTGCTGCTGCTAAGACGGCGGAAACTACTTTCCCTTTTTCTTTGATGCTGCGTTGTAATCTCGTGTCAACGCTTTTGGCAAACCGAACTTCTTTGGTTGGCTTTGGGCTTTTTGTTCTTGTTTCAGGATGATTGGTTTCTTTCCTCTCTCTTCTTTTCTTCAATCTGGGAGAACGTCGAAGAGTTGTCTTACTATGGAATCTTGGTGATCGCCTAGGGGATTTCTCTTCCCCACCTGTCTTTATTGTTTTCATGGGTGTCATTGTGGACCAAGGATAGGTTAAGATAAGGTTCGGACTGTCAAAAGCAAGAGTCTACTCTGCCTCTTCAAAAATTTCGCCCCAAGAAGTTCGTACTGACAAAAATCTCTTCCGTATTCTTCAGACATCTGCTTTCTCTAGTGAGAATCAGAGAGTTTTGGATTGGCCTCAAGAATGGATGAAATGGATCAACCGCGAGGATGAGAAGCTTCCACAAGGTGAAGCTTGATCCCGCCATCTTCAAGCCAACCTGTCGTTAAGTTGACGGCGTAGGTGTTTAGACCAAGCAGAAGCAGCATCAAGTCAGTCATCAGTGTAGAGTCGTACACGCCAGGCTTGACATTGGTTGAATAAAGTGACAGTGGAGCAAGGCAATCTGAGACAAATTTATGCTTTTAAGTGTACAAAATTAACATACGTCAATTGTTGGTAGAAGCACTTCTCCAACCAAAAAGGCTTATGTTCTCATCAGCGAATCCAGCTGCCAAGAATGGCATCTGTGGATGGAAGCAAAGGCAGCTAACAGGACCAATTCTTTGCCCCGGTAGTCTATCATGAAACCGAATAGCTTGTTGTGTTGATCCATCATGTGACATGATCTTAATGAATTGATTGGGGCTGCCAGTCGCAAAAAATGGAACATTGTGATGAGCAGCAAGTGCAGTCATTTGCATCTTGTGATCGATTGTGCGAACACTAGACGAGTAGCGAAGATCCCAGAACTTGATACTACCAGCAACACAACCTGAAACGACTTCGTGCCTTCCTCCGTAAGTGGTAAATGAGACATCAACGATCCAACTCGTGTGTTCGTCAAATTCACTGTATTTCCTACGCCTCGCAAAGTTACTTCTACTTAGACCACCCGAAAGGTACATGACATCACCCCTCACTGATCGAGTATCAAAAACTCGCAATGACCCATTTCCATACCCGCATACAATAATATCAGGACCGAGGCCCGAGTATCCTGAATCAAAACTATAATCCCACGCAACCGTGAGTGTTGTCAAACAGGCATCACTTTTGGATTCAAAAGTATTGACACACTTCTCACGGTCAATATCCCAACTTCGGATGTATTTGGTATTCCCTCCTGCCGTGAGTTTCCCTCCAAACTGTTGATAGTCCAAAACGAGGCCACTGCTGTAACGTTTGTCGGTGACAATGTCAGGAGCTGCGAAGAATGATGATACGAGAGAAGGCTTCTCGCGGCTAATTTCGTCATTTGCCTCCAATAGCCCATCAAAGATCCTCACTGAGCCATCATTGCTTCCTGTCAACAACAGGCTTGAGCTAGCCTCGTTGACCCATTGGACTGCAGTCATTCTAGTACCTTTTGGGTTTGTGTTACTAAACGACGTGCACCTTTCTGCAGTTTCCGCGTTCCAAATTGATACATTATCCGAACTCCCACATACAACAAGAGCTGGCTCATACGGATGGAATCGAAGTAACGAGGTCGATCGTGCTCCTNTCCGAACTCCCACATACAACAAGAGCTGGCTCATACGGATGGAATCGAAGTAACGAGGTCGATCGTGCTCCTGAGTTTTTCAGCAGGGACAACTGCTGCAATTGTAAAGCTTGCTTTTTAATATCTGTCTCTTTCTCTATTCCAGCGGCTGCATCACCTTCATCGTAGTCGTAGGGGGATCTCAATGACTTTTGGGCCAACACTGCAAACGAGTTCTTAAGGAGTTGACCCCGTTGCTGGGCTTGATAATTTCGAGATCGACGGTATTTATTTATAGCCCCCATATCACTGAGAGGATCAAGCTCTGTTGTTTCCCCATCTGCTCCAAATTCTCCGAACTCAACTTTCTTCCATGTAAAAAACTTTGACTCTGGAAAGAAATAGTCATCATCATCAAAGCTAAGGGAAAAGAGGGTATTCATTTTTGAACTGGGATTTTCTGCCGTGGGTGGTGTGCCAATCATAAAAGCATTTCCTGAGCTAGCTCTGTTGCCCAGAGAAGACGACCTATTGAATGAACCCTGAGAAGTTGCATTGTACGATGAAAGACTGAGTCCAGTGGCAGTTCTACGCCCTGCCAACGATGATGGAGGCTCGTTGTCATCTTCAGCTATGGAATCCTCTGTACTAACCATTGACCTCCTCCTTGAGCCTGAACGCATTTGCCTCAACCTTGTTTTCTGCATCATTGCACGCTCGTTAACAGCAATCACGATTGAGTTCACCATGGAACGAACTGTAGGATGCGGATCGTTCCGATTCAACTTGAAAATTTGTGACCAAACATGAGCAAACTTCTTCTCAGCTTCGTGCGAAACACCATTTGGAAACGGAATAGATGGCATACTACTGTCGCCTAAAACACTTCTCCCTTGCGGCTGCCCTCCTAAGCCTTTCCCAGCAAATGAAACAAAGGCTGCAATATATTTTCCAACAAGACGGTTGAGAGCTAATGCCGCTTCAAATCTCACCATTGGACTCGCGTCCTTAAACGTTTCAGCAAGTTTGATGGCGAGAGTGAGGTCAAGATCCATCCTTTGTCCGTCTTCATACACAGTCTTAGTTTCCTGTCGCTGTATTTGCTGCGTCGAGGAAGATGAAGATAGCATGTTTCCGAACATAAGTGATTGACCTGACCCCGTGCTTGGCATTCCAGAAACACTCCCTCCTAATTGAGGCTGTAACCCCGTTTGTTGTAGACCTTGTTTTTGAGACTGGAGGTTGGCCATCAACATAGTGGTTCCTCCTGCTACTCCAGGAATGGATCCGGGTAATGGTTGTAAGGAAGTTGCTAGTGATTGAGGCAGATTTGGTTGTTGTTGCACCATCGAAGGCGCGGGGGCAACATCACTGTTGGAATCGGGCTTCACCGCAGAGCCAATAAGACAAGCAAGTGCGTAACATGATGCAGCCCTCACTTCCGGAATGTCATCGTTTAATCGCGACAACAGTCGAAAATGAATCCCAGCCTTCCACAGCTCAGACTGAACAAGTGAGTTGTCCTTGGCCAAATTCCCAAGACAAATGCAAAGCCACATGCGAAATTGACCTGATATATTTTTCTCTGCTTCTTTTCGCTCGCTGTCGTCTGGACTCTCAAGTGATTGCAGCAGAGCACCACATGCAAGATGTAGCTTTTCATTGATGCATTCAGTCTGACCGACAGAGTACCCCGAGCAAGTAATTGACAAGATGAATGCGGCAAGTGTACGCTGTTCCGACGCAACTTCAGCAGACATGTGAGACTGCCCATCAACGGAATCCAAGCCACACCGAAGATGACGAATAAAATGAGGAAGTGCTCTATCTTTCACTACATCAACTTGAGTACTGGGATCAAATGCAAGTACTTTGGCCCAAATCCCGACGAGAACATGCTTATACTCGTCAATTGGACTCTGCAGAAGTTTCAAGACATACGGAAAGATTCCAACCGATAACGCCAAATTCACTGCTGAAAATCCCAGGTCTAGAAATCTTTTCAAGAGACATAATGCTCTCACACGGTGTGCCTGTGAAAGAAGCACCTGGAGAACAATAGGTAGTTGCTGCGGAGGATCTAATTCATGTGATGCACGGTTGGCATCCCCTCCATTCTGGAGAAAAGGTAAGGGCGTGTCACCTACGGAGCTAGGAGGGCTTTTGATCACCAGCTTATTTCTTGTCTTTTGGGATGCATATTCGAGCCAAATCTCAAACGCTGTAAGTTGCTCGGCAAAGAAGGGCGCCATAACATTAGAAGTGATAGGTGTTGTTGTTGTTGCAGCTGCTGCCGCCGGGGGCACCGAATCGCTCGACTTGGTGTTCTGACTCTTTGGAGGGCTGCCATTGCTACCATCATTGGCGTCTCCCGTTGGCACGACGATACTACTTTTTCGAAGCAAGCCATCATTCATTAATTGATTCAAACAAGTCTCAACAGCATGATCCCATGCAAGCCAAAGCGGATGAGTGTGCGTGCTAGGCAGTTCTGGATGACTTGAAGGGGTACAGTTCAGACACCTTAGGATACGAT
>JALLBI010000083.1:0-19123 GCA_036940125.1 Mediolabrus comicus
GGGACATCGTGGCGATTGTTGGGGATGTCACAATTCTTGATTTCCAATCCCTTCATACAAAATGTCCCGTGCGGCTGAAACTTTGGCTAGCATTCCTCTTGCAACTCTCTCCATCATGAGTGTTTGCTGTTTAGTTTACCTTTATCAATTCATATTCGATCCACCGATGCACAATTACACTATGTGCCCACGACTTGTATTATATCTCAATGAATACTATCGATTTATCACCAGTTCATTGTTCCATGGTAGCATAATGCACATAGGCATGAATATGATGAGTACAATGGCGATTGGTAGCTCTCTTGAGAGACGTATTGGGACGCTGGCAATGGCAACAACTATTCTTTGGGGGATACAACTCACTTCTTCTATATATGTATTCGTTTCATGGTTATTATACGTTACTTTTGGTTATGATCACTTGATGCTTCAGCACAGTGTTGGTTTCAGTGGTGTAATCTTTCAGCTTGCAGTGTTAGAGGCAAATCTATCACCTGATCGAACACGAAGTGTCTTCGGCTTTATCAATGTATCATCTAAAATGTACCCTTGGGCTCTTCTAGTCATATTACAATTCATCATGCCACAAATATCATTCATGGGTCATCTATCTGGGATACTGATAGGGACAATGCAGTTTCATGGAAGTTTAGATATAGTCTTCCCATCTGACGAGTATCTGAAGGAAAGTGAAACTTTTTCTTCACTTCAATTTCTGGTAAATCAGCCAGGGTTTATCAAAATGCCAGAGGCGGGTTCAGGTTTAGGTCAAAGAGAAGGCTCTGCGGGATTTTTCGTAGCAGTTGGTGGTTCTATCGCTTTGTTTGTGAAGAACATATGTGAGACGCTAAAAGTGATAATATTTGGCAGAGGTGAGAGGTCGAACGAAAACATTCAAATGGGTGGCTTAGGAGCAGCATGGGGAGGTAGCGATTCTATAAGAGATGAAGAGGGTTGGAATGGACTTCCAACTATTGATGAAGAAGAAAGACTAACGTAGACTTTTTTACTAGCTACACACCTTACTCATTGTATTTGGCATTCTTGTTGTTCTATTACACATGAACGTCGATTACTCTATACGTAGAAAGAAATAATATTGCTTGACGCGTCCAAAATTGCATTCTAAACGATTCCCATCGCAGCCCCATGAGATGGCAAGACAAGAGGTGTTGCGTTCTTTACAGCAAGGTAGTAATACCAGAAGAAGTCAAGCATGAGAACCAGCTGCATAAATTGCGAAAATAATGCAAGATATCCCGGAAGTTTTGATCCCGCACTGGTTGCAAGTTCATGGTAACTGTAAATCCAAAACATGAATTCCATAACTCTGCCAAATCCCAAAGCCGCGACAAAGTGAGCTGTTAGAAGTTCCACAACACCAGAAGTTTGTTTCTGGAACATGAATAATTGAGGTACCAAGGCAACTGACTCCAAATACATAGCGTATGTCCATGCAACATCACTGAGAAAATCACTATTGAGGTTGGGGTGGACAAATAATGCAAGAATCATCACAGGAACAGCAAGGTACACAGCGCCGTATCCCGGAGGAACATTCATTTCTCCAAATTTATCCTGATCCGGTTGGTAGGTGTGTTTGAATAATCCCAGAGAGCCGTACATTGCGGCAAGAGATAGAAACAGAGACGATCCCTCAATGAAGTGGTAAAGCCAATCACCAGATTTGTCGTAAGGGAGATACCCCTCGTGCCGAAAGATGGATGTGAGGCGGAAGAAGAAGACAAGCGCATACAATTGCAGTGACTTCACTGAAACCCCAGTTGCCCGCTTACTCATGTATATTTTTGCATTGAGAATACCAAACCCAAACATACGTGACATTGCCCCATACGTCATCAGGAAAGAGAAGTCGCCCCCTGACAGCGTGAAATAAACAAATAATGAGGCTGAGAAAAATCCTGCCCACATGTATACATTTTTATTCATTGCTGCCAATGCCATACTTTTCTTTGCCCCTTTTTTGCCGCTTGAGTCGTCCTATGGATGAAAAGAATTGATGAATGTAAGTTAATGATATCATGCAACGATTTTTGCGAAGCAAGATACTAATCTTGAAACGCAATTCAAAAGACAACAAGTATTGCATACGCAACGCACCTCTTGCTGACCAAAATTTTCGTTTGCCCCAACTCCCTGACCATATGCTGGTTGTTGTCCATAACCCCCAGGCGCTGGTGCCGAATATGCCCCTCCACCATATCCAGGTGCTCCCCCGCCGTAGCCTTGGCCGCCATAACCGGGCGCCGCTCCTCCGTAACCTCCTCCGGGTGCTCCTCCATAACCTGCTGGTCCACCGCCGCCGCCGCCAGCATATCTTGAATAGGGGCCTTCTGACGATGCCATTTTCTGTCTATTTATTGTGGTAGTTGTTTTCTTATTGTCTTATGTAATTATTGAGCTGCTCCAACAATCAACGACGTCTTGGACGTGGAATGGAAATCTTTTGGATCTTGGTTTTTGCGTTGTGTTTTCTTTTATCACGATATTATGAATGACCTAACACCGAACACTCGACACGGTGTTGGCACAAAGTATTGTACACCTAATGAAAAAAATGTGCGGCGAAATGCGAAATGAAAATGCGAAATGTTGCCTACAATCGAATGAATTTGTTGCTACTTTAGCTCAAATAGCTGGCTTGTATTTCCAAAACACAGCTGAGCCAGCTATACGGCTAATTGGCTGGTGGCAACGTCCAACAATGCCACCTTGGTTCATCCCTCTACTTCTCTACCTCCTTGGTCCTACCTCTTGCCCATCTAATAAACAGGAGGAGGGACGTATTCACGCTTTCGGGATTCGGGATTATACTCCCACCTTCCCCTCTTGCGTGCTCCTTTCGGGATATATGCATCGTCGTCGTCATCATCGGCGTCTCCGAACTTCCTACGCTTCTTGGATTTAGACTTCTTCTTCTTCTTCTTCTCTGTCTTCTCCGCTGTAGTAGTAGTACTATCGCCCTTGTTCGTAAACTTGAATTCGCCGGGTCCACGTGAGAAAAGTTGAGGAAGGCTTTGTGAAGACATGATGACTTCAAATACTCGAGATAGAGACTTGGTGTCCTTGGAAATTTCCCCCTTCATCTCAAACTTGCGTGTGAGTGGATTCCTGCGTCCAACACGGGATTCCCAACTACGGGTTTCCCGATTCCAGTGTCCGTGTCTACTATACCCCATTGTGTCCATGTTTGGCATATTTTTGGGGGCGATGTCCTTACCAAACCCATTGTAGCCGATGTCTTGTTGGAGCATCTCCAGGAGGTAAGGCATCATCTCCAGAGGCACGTTATCGAAGCTTCGAGGATTGTACAAATCAGTGTTCACGTGGTTGAGCGCCAACACGACTTTGTAGCGAATCTTCTTTCCTTCGGTTGCATCAAGAGCATTGATCTGTCGTAAGAGGATGTAAAGGATAAATTGAGAAGAGAGTCGCTCGATGGATCACAATGTACGATAAAAATAAAAAAACAAATAGATCATAGATTACCTTGAGCATGGTGTCTTCAAACGAATCTCCCTGATTTCTGCCGCTCATCTCGACAGCACACACGTGGTTGCTTCCAGAGATGGAGTCAAAAGATTTCGTATCAAAGAGAGCTCCTCTCACGATCTCGAACCTTCCCCCATCCCGGCGAGGGATGATTGTCCTTGTATTTGAATACCAAGACCTTCGCTCTTTCTCCTCTCGAACATTCTTCATCCCCTTGTTGAACTTCAAGTTTAACTCGAGGAGAGTGGAATTGTTCTGCAACATGTCAATAACGATAGGCGCGACTCCATCGTTTAGCCAATTCTTGCTCAAGTCCAAATGCTGCAGGGACGTATTCTTCTTCAGTGCGGGAAGGAGATAGCTCGCACCTTTTGTTGTCAGGTGATTGCTCGACAAATCGAGCGTGACAACCTTGCAATCCGCTCCCTCTAGGAACTTTGCCATGGCCTTCGCGCCTGCAGCGGGAAGACTGTTGTGGCTGAGCTCGAGGTGGGTAAGCCGACTCAACGATTTGAGACCTGGAAAGAAAAGTATTGTGAGTTTTGAGCGAAGCGATAAAATGATCAATACTTTGACCGACTTACCTTTCTTGGTTGTTTGAATAATACCTGGAAGAGCTAGCTTGTTATTCTGGAAATACAACTCCTCGATGGTCTTGTTTTTGACGAGTGCTTCAGACATCAACTTCTTGTTTTCCTTGTCAATGGTAGCTCCAGTCAATGAGAAAGAAGTCACGGAACTCTTCTTCCCGATGAAATTGGCAACTGCGGTTACACACTTCGAATCAAATTCTTCAGACCCAATCTCTAGATGTTCGCAACTCTTGCAGGCAGTGAGCATCCTCTCCAAGGCAGCGTTTCCACCAGCGAGCTTACAGTACGACAGATTCACACTGCATAGGGCCGGATGCTTCTTGATCGCCTTGGCCAAATCTTTGACTGTATCTTCAGATTCAATATTATTCTTGGAAATGTTCAGCGTGGAAAGAGTAGTATTCTTAGCGATGAATTTCACCAAAGAGGAGAGATCATCTGCCGATAAACTGCAGTTGGACAGCTCTAACGTTGCCACATTGCTAAACGTTTCTAATACGGAAAGAATTCTCGATTCCAACCAAGGCGATGGCGGCAAGTGGTGATTGGTAATCCTGAATGATTCCAACGCAGGGCGTTGCTTGACGCCATCTGCGAAGTACTCATAAAAGGGCATCAAGTCCTCATGATATGGAACTTGAGTCAAACTGTTGCTACGGCCAAGCTGGGTGTTCAGTGTGATACAGCTCTTCTCCTGTTCGGCCAGCAATGACTTCTGTCCTTTTCCTAGAGCACTTCTTGCATCCCAGCTCAATCTGCGTGTTCTGTCCCAGTAGCATGTGGTGAACAGCCTGTCGCCATCGACACTTTGGTAAGCACTTTCATCGTCAGACTTCCAGTGCCCACGCCTTTTGATGAAAGGCTTTGAACGCTTGTCTCCTCCTTCACTATTCTCTTCCTCATCGGAAGAGACATCTGATTGACGATCCTCCTCATCTGATGAGGCATAGCTATCTTCGTCAGAATAATCATCATCATCATCCTCTTCTGGCTTGCACTTCCTGCTGTTCCTGCAGTACATAGAAAAATGACGGGCAAACACAAGCTTGAAATTTAATACTGGATAACAACACCATCAACGTGGAAAAATGATATATTAATCATACGATATTTACCTTGTGTTCCTCTCAAAATTGCCGCTGTTCTTCGCCTTCTTCCTTTCGGCAACAGCTGCCCTCTTTGCCTCCGTATACACGGAGACTACCTTCTTGCGTTCACGGCCAGAACGGCGGGGTGCATCAGCGGACTCTGTGGCGTCATTCATTGTAGATATTCAATCAACTATTGATAGGTGAATCGATGTGGCTGCTAGATCTGGTGATATGCAACAAAATGAGGTGGACTCTCGGTGGCCGTTTGCACTGAAAAAAATGATGTTGGCAAAAAAGTTCCGATGACTATCGTAACGGCGGCAGACAACGGTGTGGTGTAGATGATTTTGCTCTTCCAGCGTTGTCCTCGCCCCTTCCTATTGTCGTCTCTGCTATTGCTGCTGCTTGATGATGGCGATGGCGTTATCTCTCTTCGGTTGGAGGCGGCCGTCACTTTCAGTTGATAGCTCGGTGCTAATTGTGAGTTGATTTGACGTCAAAAAATGAAAAAGGAGAAGAGGACGCGCCAAAAAATCTCTGCAGCGCGGGCGGGCGGGCGTTTTGACGACGGGTAAATGTTGGGTATGTGAAGGCGTACCTAGAGGTGGACCAAGTCCTTTCCCTTTTCAGTACTTATTCAGGTCATGCTGCCAAAGCAACCAAGAAGGAGGAACAGATGATAGAGTGTGATGTGATTGTGTAGGTGATTTCGGATTCGGACTCAAGAAGAAGGGAGGCACTGGTTAAGGCAGAACAGAAACAACTTAGGGATCATAAAACTATTCGGGTTGCATCTGAAGAGAAGACGCCTCACTGAATGAAGTGGAACGTGTAAAGAAAATAATCCATTGTAGTTCATTTTTGACGATTAATGCATTTAATGAATAAAACCTACAGTCCATTTGTTCATGATCCGTCCAAAGCCTAATACATAAATATCTACCCGTCACCCCGCTGCTATATCGAGACTCTTCCACCCACCGCTTCTCACGATATAAATAATAACAGGGTTTGCAGTGCTGTTGTGTACATAGTTTATGAAAACCTCCATCATGACACACCCATATATTTACTCATCCTTCTTATCATCATCCGACTTATTCAAGCTACTGGCCACCGCCGATGCAACCTCCTTCGCGGCACCTGTCGCCTCTACTGCCACCTTCCCCGCGGAGGTCTTGGCATCCTTCAATGCTGCATCAATTTTTGACTCATTCTTCTTTAAAAAGTCTTTCAAGAAGCTCTCGTACAAGAATTTGGCACCGCGAGTTTGGGGCATCATCGCCCATAGGAGGAAGGCCACCTTGAACGAATAGTAGAATGGGATCCAGTAAAGGAGTACATCGATGAACACTTCAATGATAGAAAAGAATGAAAAGACCACCCAGTAGATGAGCCACTGTGTCACCTCACTGCTAACCCGGTTTTCAAGAGCTTGAAAACTTTTGAATGCGGGGTAGAGGAATCCAATGACATTGCATAATACTCCAGCTCCGATGCCGAAGAAAATGAAGAAAAATAGAGATACTGCACCACCTACGACGGCATATTCTTTTGGTACGTTTGTTTGTTCCTTTGATTTTTGGTAATGAGTAAAAGAAATAATATGGAGGACGACATGAGAACTCTTTTTTGAAATGCCGCTCAAAAGGTGACCCCCCGGCGGATAATATTTGCATCATGCTGATTTGTAACTCACCTCAAGCTTTTGAAGGGCTGGAACATCATCCAACCTTGTTCTGATTTGGGCTAATTGAGCGTGTACGACGTCCATGATTGTTGGTATGGTAGTAGCGTGGTAGTTCCGTTAGTTTGTAGTTTGGTGCTGCTGAGTGTTTTTGAGCGGAATCAAAGTTCTGATCACGATCCCATTTTATCAGGAATCCCATAATCCAATGCTCCTCCGCTCCCTCTTCACTCTTTTGATTTGCAAATTGCAAAGCAGTTGATCAATAATATGAAGCCATTTCTCCTGCTAGTAGCAGCAACGGCCTCGTGCTCCAACGGATTTGCACCTCCAAGCAGCAGCAGCATCATCAAGCCACGAACAGTATTAAAGTCGGTACCAAATTCGTTCGACACTCTAACGTCAGGACTAGCGTCCATCGCTCGTATTAAGTGGTGTCTCTGTTTCGCCTGAAGGTATATCGAATGGACCTGTAGCGAAAGCAAGTGTCAAGAAACTGTATGATATTGAGAATGACAGAGAGTGTAGACGTGTACGTGAGCGCATTACTGAATTAGATCTTGTGGTTGAAAATGTCATCCNCTTTGCACTGTCCAATGGAGTACCCATTGAGAGAGAAGTTGACATCATCGGCGGCTACGGCCACGGCGGCAAAGAAGCCAAGTGCATACTCGTTGTTGTCGTACTTGGCATTACCTTGAGCGATGGGATCGAATGCCTTGGCAATTTGTGCAGGTGTGGCTAGATCAAAGTCCAATCCACCAGAAGGGCAGAAGACGATGTTCTCGCAAAGTCTGGAGGGATGTCAGGAAGAGATCATATAGGAATAGAAGGAGCAGATGTGAGAGTGAGTCGTCGTATGAGCATACATAACATGTGCACCAAAACAGCCGATGATAGATGCATATAATATGAAGAAAGATGATATTATGATACTCACTTGTATGATGACCCTGGTTGATCAATAATATATGTCCCTTCAGAGAAATCACTGTTGTAAAGACATTGAGCACCTTTCTGAGCGGCGACGCCGATGCCAGCAGCGGCGGCGTAGAAGAGTGGGAACACTAGTGAGAGTTTCATTATTTGCTACAACAACAACACTTGAGATTGAGAGCGTCTTATCGCACTAGAGAGCTCGACTTTGTAGATCACGAAAGTGTGCCCAAATTATTTGAAAGTGATGCAGATAACTATGGTAAGTACTCTGTTTATGACAACGTGTAAATCATGTTCCTGAGGTTGATTCACTCTTTGTTGACCGCGCGCGGCACTCAGCGGCACTCTATCGGAGGCAGAATGGTTTAATTGATGCCATCTTCTCGAGTCCAAATTTATTCTGTGTCCAATGAGATACACATTTTAAGAATAATGCAGCCAAAACTCAATCACATAACTTATTAGGCTGCTCCGCCAACTTTTTCATCGACGAAAACTCCTTTATTTCCCATCAAAGTCCTTCTGATACACGAGATAAGCATGATCCTTTGCCATTCACGCATAGCCACGTCCGTCAGTTCCGCAGTTTGATTTGAAGAAGAGGTTGGTTCAAGAGCGGCGGCAACTCGTCACAGCAAGCAACTCCAAAAGAAGTTGTCGGAGGCAAGTTTTCACAGGCATAAATAATCCGTACCTAGAGAAAGATTTTGTAGGTTACTTTTACTTATTAGAGTAGGAAGAAGAGGTGTCATAAGACTCTCCTTGAGAGGTTCCACTGTAGGCGTGAAGCAGCATTCTTTTATCTCTAGAACGACTTGATATTTGAATGGATTGATCATTAAAAAGGAGGGAAGGAAGAAGATGATGTGATGGAAAAGAAAGGAGATAGATAGACAGTAGCTATACCACGAAGTAACAAAAACGCTCTAATAGCACTCTAACTATTTTTAGACAAACAATTATGAATGATCATGTGCTGCCATTTCTCTCTTGGACTCTATGAAGCATGTTTTCACGAGATTAGAAATTATAAGGATGAGTATATTCCACACGTCTAATGAGCTGGACAGGAAGTAGTACCTCTCTCTAGAGACGATGATGAACAAGACGTGTCATCATCTGATGTTGCTCCTTTTTTGATCATAGAGGAGACCTGTTGGAATGATTTTAGAAACATTTTCTTCCTGCTGAACATCCTTTTCATCCTCTTCGGCACATAGGAGCGGCTCTCCTCCTTTTCTTCTCTGGAGAATGCAATGCTTCCACTAATGTAGTTGTAGTTGGCTAGAACGCGTTCAATATCCCCGTCCGGAAGGGTAGTTTCAATCGTGTAGGTGGCGATAAAATCTGAAATCAATTCTTCCATTGGAGTTTCCGGTTGCTGTTTGATGATATTGGAAGGAGTTCTTTTCTTCTTTTTCATCGAAGAGGACGAGCGAGCCGAAGTCACAGTGGTGGTTACCTCAATTTTTGTGCTGTCCAATGAGTAGACGGCAGCAAATTCAGAGAGGAATTCTTTCACCAAATCTGCCTCTTCACTATTGCCTATAGGTGCAGTGGTACTCTCAATCCCAGGTGGAGGAGAAATAGCTTGAGCTTCAAATTTTTCTTCCTCGGCTGAAGTAGGCAATGAGTAGAAGGCAGCAAATTCAGAAATGAATTCTTCCAGTGAGTCGTCGATGAGATTATGAGCTTCGGCCATGTTGATATCAACCATGGATAAAAGCGTTGAAGTATCTCGGATTATCTGGAATGGAAAGAGAGTTGTCGTACTGTTGAAAAATGTACTTTTTTGAAGCGATGCAGATGACTACTTCTTATGTTGATTGACTATGTGCAAATCATGTTCTTCCTGCGTGTGGTTGCGATCATTCACTCTCTGTTCGACCGCGCGCGGCATCAGCGGCACTCTATCGGAGGCAGGTTGGTATTCATTATTGCCATGTTCTCGTGTTCAAACCTTCTTGTCTGCTCAAATCAGATGATACGATACACATGGGTAGAGGGGCTGCACTCCCAAATTTTCATGGACGAAAACTCGTTCACTAACTTTGTTTCCCTTCAAAGCCCCTCCTGCGTAGATGAGAGAAGCAATTCCTTTGTCATATTCAGGATAATGAGCGTTTTGTTCTCATTATCAATGAGAAGAGGCTGCCGGCAAGTCCTGCGTGTATGTTGTGTGCTTGGCTTCGGTTGCGGAGATCGGAGTACTAATTCCTCCGTAGAGGTGCGCCAAGGGGGGGTTTGCGGCCACCTTTTGCGTCCTCCACAAGATTACCAAATAATGTAGTAAGTAGAATAACAGGAGAATGAACAACAACTCACTTGCAGTAGCATCTATACACCGGCGACGCAGTAGAGTAGCTGTGTTTGCACTCTTGCTATTTACATTGATGTTTGCCGCAAAGGTACATGAGTCAACATTTGGCAAGCTCAACCAAGAGGCGGCTTCAAAACAACATCACGATTTTACAGGTTCAATAGCAGCAGTCACAAGAGCAACAAATGCAAGTAAAACTGTCCTCCCTCTTCAGCATAAGAATGATCATGCAGAAATAGCCGACCGTAGACGATGCATTATTGTGCACCTTCATTTCCATAAAGCCGGTGGCACTTCCATACTTTCCTACTTTAAGAAGTTAAAGTTGGTACGTTGTGGACTGAGGCGCAAGATTATTTTAGCAAATGCAGGTGATCCTGAGTTTTGGGAAGGTCTCAAATCAAAAGGGGACTTTGCTTCACTTGAAGGTAACTTTCTTACTCCAGATCAAATGAAGAACAGTTCAAAGAGTTGCATACATTTCTTGACAACACTTCGTGATCCATGGAGAAGATTCCGATCCACTTATGAAAGAGAGCTATGGCTTGCATGTCAGGATAAGAGGGAGGGTGCTGAGAGAGAAGACTGCATTGCCCAAAATTCTCTGAGCAAATGGATGCAGGAACGAGAATATCAATTTCCTCGGCATAGTTTGTGGGGAGGCATTCTGGCACCAAATTATTACATTCGAATGCTAAACGGAATCAATTACGACAGTCATGTCTTATCAGAATTCCATTTGGAACAAGCCAAGTCTGTAATGAGGAGATTTGATGTGGTCGCACTATTAGAAGATACTAGGGACATGAAAAACAAACTGGATACATTCTTCAATACAACCACAGATGACGACTTACCATCGATATCGAACAACTATTTGAAGAGTTGGCCATCCTATGAGACGATTGTCGCTAAATCGAATGAGCAAAGGGACTTATTTGAGGAACAAAATAGACTTGATCTTGAATTTTATAATTGGGTGAAGGAAGAGATGATACCTCGAAGCACAACACCGTCTTCAAAAACGGACTTTCACTTACACATCTGACCAGAAACACATCGGCCTTTCGTGGATAGATGCCAGAGAATTATAGTAACACAGATAATTATGAATCTCTAACTTAATCAAAATTGGAAGTCGCTGCACGCAAATTATTCTCGTCAAGGTTCCTCTCAACAATGAAGTCATCAAGGCATCTTTCTCCATCAGGTCCCTTCACCAAAATGCGATAACAAGTGACATCTGAAGTCTGACCTTGCCTCATTACACGTCCCAGAGCTTGCTCCTCAACCGACGTATCTGCCACTGCATCACTCCCCGAATACATAGGATCATACATAATGACATTCTTGCATGCCTCTTGCAAGTTGTGTCCAGCCGCTTGGTTAAATGACAACAACAAAATACGAGGACGTTTCCTATCTTCTTCGGTAGCATCAGTGTGACGGAACCAAGAGATGATTTCATTCTGCTCAAGCACACTTTGATTGTCATCAACGTGGCAAAATGGACGACCGCTGGATCGCAAAGCCGACAAGGCAGACATATGTCCGCCGTAGACTGCATTGGCGAAGATGATGATCTTGGTTTGTGGCTCATCTCCTTGGATGGAGTCAATAATCTCGAAAAGAGCACTGTGGCGAGCTGAGGAAGATGCGGTGACAGCAAGCGCATCAGCAGCACTATCACCAAGCGAGTCGGGAGTAACCGTATAAGATGAGAGGTTCAAACCTCTGATTGATTTGATGAATCGCGCACCCTCGGATTCTAACATGTTGACCTCAATTTGTTTGCGTTCAAGCTTCACGGCAAGTTCCTCCCCTCTGTTGCGTTGGCAGGCCTTTCGAATATAGGCATGGCATGATTTCTGGACTTCGTCTCGGTATCCACGACTCTTGGATCCCTCCTCTTGTTTATCCAAGAACATATTACGGTCACTATCACTTTCATGCTTGCGCCAATGATGAGCTGATCCAGTGAGGTAAGTGCCTCCCATGAGGTTAGCCAATTCAATCACACGAGCTTCTGTCTCGAGCAGCGGTGTCCCTGTGAGTCCCCAAGTTGCAAGCCTCGTCCTAAGGGGACGAGACTTAGGATCAGTGCATCCAACACCAATTAATTCCCTAGCACCTCTGCGAGCCTCTGCCTTAAAATCTGAGTCCTTGGAGACGGAACCTTTAGCGGAAACAAGATACTCGTGGCATTCGTCAACGACAACACGCTCAAAAACGAACCATTCGAGAGGAACTCCTCTTTCATGAGGACCAAAACTCTTAGAGCGAAGTATTTTGATGTTTTCTCCGTAGCAGAAATGATAGCGTGCTTGTTCTTCGCGATGCTTTTTCTTCGCAGTGTTACCCACGTAGATCATTGGTCCTGATTGCATATTACGAACCCACGTTCCTTCGATGGTGGGTGCTTCCGCGTGGCCATTTTTTGGTGCGGTAGGAATGCTGGGACCATTTGCTCTCCTGGTCAAGTTTTCAGTGTATGGACGGCCCTTCGTTCCCTTGGTTTCTTCAATAATGCCGGCAGGAACAATGATCATGTCTGCTTCACATATTTCTTTCACGGTTAATCTCTGCAACGTGCTCGTGGAATCGACGATGATGCACTTCAACTTATCCTTGGTGAATTTCTGCAATTAGAATTGACGAAGAAGATGAAGTGAGAAGTTGCACGACGATTAAAGATATAGAAGAACCGTTGCCGTAAGAGTACATACCTTGCGCTCGTCATCCCACTGTTTTACTAGACCAGGTGGCACAACAATCAAAGTCGCACCACTCTTCCCATCCTTCACGCTACGGTTGGCACGTGCTTCCTCGACTCCGCTGACAATAGCGGCAATAGTCACGACAGTTTTGCCGCTGCCGATCGCGTCACCCAGCACACCTCCCTTCAACGGAGTGGTGCTGGAAGCCCTTCCAATGAGACACCAGCCGATACCGTTAAGAATGTGCTCACTCCTCTCCTCCTCGGTAAAGTCAACTTTACCTGCTTCAATATCTCTCATTCTAGATAGAGCTTTAGCCTGTCGTGGATAAAGCGGCAATTCCATGCCTTCAACAGCCACTGGTTGGTAGGCATCCGAGTTAGGGACGCGAAACTCCTTCGTTATCGGCTCACCCATCCTCGATAACTCAGATAGAGAATACGATACGTCAATTGCCTTGGTAACATCGTCAGCCAAGCCGCGTCCTCGTATAAGATGTGCTGCAGCTTGGTGACAAGCAACCAGGGGGTTCATTTTGATAATCAGCCTGCCATCAGCTTTGTCCACACTAACTTCAAACGGAGACGGGCGATTTTTATGTTTTTGGTAAAACTCGTTAGACGCTTCGGCATCGGACTTTCGCTCATAACTGATCTCCTCCGTTACATTTTTGCCCTTCTTAACAGTCTTTTTCATACGAATCCATTTCTCCTTCGGCCGTACAGGGCAAAAGGTTTGACACAAGCCAAAGCTCATCCTCTCTGGCTGGGATAGTTTGTACCAGTGAAGCAATTCAAGAGGCAACCGACCCTCGGCAGCAAGCTTCAGAAGTAGGGGCGCTGCCACAATCGATAACTTCTTCGCATTTCGAGATCCCATCTGACGATACAAGTCAAGCGGAACAACACTGGCATTAACTTCTTCAGTACTGTGTTGTAAGATAGATTTAATCACCTCTTTTGATAGGCCACTCAATTCACATAGAATTGGACACGAGTCTGGCTTGGATGTGTCGACCTGATCATGGAAGCTCGAAATGTTTTCAGTAACCATAGTTGGTACAGGGACTAACAGTTCTAGTGCTGGCGCAGGATTCCAACTGAGGAACCTCACTTTGGTGGACTGTTCGTCCTCAACCAGTGTATTTTCGGGTATCCAATCCTGAAGCTCACATATTTCCATGTTATCACGGTAGGATGGAGTCGTTGAAATCACCGCTACGTCAAGACCCGTCCTCATGACATCGGGACGGATGTATAGATACAGCTGTGGCGAATTTCCAGTCTTCTCACGTCTCCAGAGCGCACCCAAAACGACAGAGTGCTCGCAACTCATCTTCTTGTATCTGCCATTAACCGAGATATCATTCTTGTCGTCACCAGAGATGTCGATGATTCCTGGCCAAGTCTTCCATTTCTTGTGATACCACAAAAAATTGTTTCTGCTTTTGGGGAAGTTCTTGGTGAACTGAGCTTTGTGTTTGTGATTCCTGAGCTCTTTGTTCGCTCTATCATTCAATCCAACCTTGACTCTCGTCGAGTCAACAGGATCAGAGCCAACAAGTTTTAGGCTAGAAATGGTTGGGGCACCTCTAATTTCCCATCTTGCTGATTCCACATCGATTGAATTTCCTTCCATTCTAAGGATAAGCCGAGCACTATCACCTAACAAACCACGTTTCGGCTTCTCATGACGAATGGCTGGTGAGAAGCATTTGAAGTATGCAGCGACACCCAACTTCGTCTGCAGCGCTCCAATCTGCCCTAAGGCAACCCTAATCTCAGCAACTTGCCTACCTGAACCGTGATCCTCCCAAGCTGTATAAGTCATGAGCCAATGCCCCTTCTTCCTCTCAACAAGCTGCAGCTGAAAACTGTATGATTCGAGGCCGTTTGCCTCCGAAATAGCCTCTTCCCAGCCTTTGCCTAGTGCAATCTTATGAGGAGCGGCGCAACGTAGTTTCTTCTCAAACTCGTGCTGATTAGGTCTCCTGGTCTCTGATGTGATGATCTCCTTCAACGAATGACTTCCAATCTGGTGGCATGATGTACATTGATGACAGATCCCCAACCCGCAACTTGAACACTCCAGCATCTTATCGTCTGGTGATGTCTGACCGGAAGTCTCGCAGTGGCAGAGAGCAGAAGAGAGGAATGCATCAGTGACGTGGTCATTGCCCATGTTGGCAAACAATTTGATAAAGTCACTTGGAGCAGAGAGCTCAACCCCGTGTAGGTCTCCTCTCTCAGAAAGTACCTTTCCCTTGGCAAAATCATACTTATGGCTCAACTTAGAGTTTCTCAAATCGACTTTGGAAATTGCCTTTTGCTCTCGTCGAAGTTGAGGCGCGCACATTGCTGCGAGCATTGTCGCACAAATGACAGTTGTCGACATCTGGAGATAGTACGTAAAAGTAATTAAGAGAGATAGTCAGACTAACCATCCAAATCATTTATTCAACACGAAGAAAGTGTGGATGAAAACTACTTACCGCATTTCCAGCTAAATCAGATAGCTGGACTTCCGACAGGCTGCCTACATCTAATCGACCAAAAGGAATGCCCTGTAGCAACAGCTTTTCAACGCCCATCATTGTTCTCCCCAAGTGCGGGAGAAGCAATTCACCTCCAGGAGTTACACACCCGCTCGTACCAGCGTTTGATTCTCTAACATTAGTTCGATGAACATTCTGCGATAAATCCCAAGTGACGCTGTGATGATTGGGGTCGCGAGAGATAGCATCTCGCACCAGTGTTGCAGAAAAACAATCGATCAGGTCCAGTCTTCGCATATTCCACATTGCCATGAGTTCTGGCCAAAAATTAGGTGGTGACTCTTTTCGTCCACCGGTGCCCCATTTTGTGAACCAACGTGATAGCTCATTGATGCCATATTTCTCTCTATAATTCAGGTGGTACGCTAGATCCTTCACACCACTGAGCGGAAAGTCGAAGAAATCTTTTTCTTTCGCACGTTCCCTCGCCACCATTTGACCTCCCCCTGATCTCAAGGCTTCACGAAAGCACCTGATACGATCATCTGTTTCAGGCAGTAAGAATGCCTCCATTGAGTGAAGTAACGGTGTCTTCAGATGGTCCATGATGAGCTGGATGTATTCTCCGAGGTTGTCGGCTGGATCGTCGGAACGCCAAACAAACAAATACCGCCGTTCGCGTGTCTGAGGCAGGCCATACTGCTTTGTATCCACTGTACTCAGATGTGTGCAGTACCTAGCCTTCTTCTCAATCACCAAGATATCTTCATCGAGGGAGATATCGTGCTCCTTCGCAAGTTGTCCTAGGGTCACGGTTTTACCCTTGTCAGACTGCTTGCCCTTAACCGGTTGAACATCATTTGGATCATCATCGCCACGGACAAATCCCTCGACGATGCACCCTGCCCTGACACCCACTTGTTTCGGAACTTCAAGAACGACATATCGGCCTTGATCGTCGATCTCAAATTTCAGATCCTTATCGGCGTCTGTGTGCGCAGGAATTGAAGTGGAAAAGAAATGTTAGTTTTCCTCATGCGTTTCGAAACTATCTAGCTAGGTAAAAACTCTGTTTACTTACTACCCTTGTTACAACCAGTGATATTCTTGGTGTCGTTGCGCTCTGAGAGGTTGATACGTCCCGTGATATATTCTGACATCTAGAGAAGTATAGAGGAAGAGAGGAGTGAGTTCAGTGGAGGGATTCTTTACATGAACAATTTTCAAGACAAAAGTCTTACCTTATCCCATGGTGCATTTTTGACATTCTCGAATATTGCCGTCGCGGGTTGTTTCTGGTCAAGATACTCAACTGCCGCTAGGAATGTCTCTCCAGACGTACCCTTGTCCTCGATATCTATAAACCAAATAGTTGAGACGAATATTTTTGTTGAGCAACGTTGATTCCAAGAAAAGAGCTAGACAGTAAAAGATAGTCGGACGTCAGCTTACCTTTGCGATCTTTAGACTTCAACATACTGAAATCTTTACACGATGTACCCGCAATGAAAAGATTACCTTGTACATTCGAGAAACGAAACATCAATAATTGAGTTTGGATGAAAAAAGGTAACAAACGCTCAAACAACACCTACTCACTTTCAGGAATCGTCTGTTCTCTTCCATAGACGTCAGTAACAGTTTCTCCACCAGTCAACTTGACAATATCAGGAAACAGAACTGCATCCGGGAAGTTCATGGCAAGGTAGACCTGCTTAAAGGGTTCAACCTCACATGACATGTTGTGTTCATAAGTGAAGCCATGTCCGGGCAACACAGAATCCAGATACTCCTTGATCATACTCAAAGAAATACTAGGAGCATCGGTACCACTACAGGCAGTGTTGAGGAGGGGAGTGGGAAGCAACTCACATTTATCTCTATCAGCATCATCATGCTGAATGGCCCTGAGAAGAAGGTTGCCCACCTTCTGCACCATAGCCCCGATAATACCCTCAACGATGTTGTCTGTTGCACTCATTCCCACGGGTTCTACATATGGTCCATCATCTGGAAGTGCTTGAGGGTTATTCTTTATCTTCACGTNTGCGGGTTTCTTCTTGGCCGAAGCCTTCTTCTTTGCCGTCTTCTTTCCAATGAACCCATCACTATCCGAGTCCGAGTCAACTTCCATTGCCTCAGATTCGGCATCATCATCTACTACAAATGAATCATCTTCCGATTGAGAATCCGGTTGAAATCCATCACTATCGCTATCATCACTCTTTTTCTTCTTACTTTTCTTGCCCTTCTTGTTCTTTCCCCCCTTAGCAGCAGCAACCGCCCCTGCCTTTTTCAATTTCTTCTTGGGCTTTTCATCAAATTCCTCTTCATCAGAAGACTCCTCCTCATTATTATTTGCATAACTAATCTTCTTCTTGGCATCACGTCGTGGATTCTTCCCACTAAGAATATCAAATGCATTCTTCTTGACAGCAGCGGCGGGTTTTCGTTCATCAACTTCTTCTTCATCCATTTCATCATCATCTGATGTAGACTCCCTTTTCTTGGCAGCATTGGAAGTACGGCGTTTCTTCTGCCCCTCATTACCCTCCACCACCTTATCATCATCATGATCATCATCATCCTTCTTCCTCTTTCCACCACCAAAACTCTTATACAACAAAACATAATTGATCAAATCCCCCTCACTCATTTCTTCTTCATCACCATCCTCATATTGAATTTTATCTGAAGGAGACAACAAAAGGAAATGAGAGGCGTTAGAATGTATATATCAAATGTGTACATGTAGTGAAAAAAAGATATAAGCAAGAAAAACTTACAGAATTGATCAATTTCATCATATTCTATCACCTTTCCATTGAATATTTTTTCCAATTGTGTTTCTGGATCGATGAATGCCTTGCATAAAGTGGTCCCTATTGGATATTTTGAGGATGAAGACAACTTCTTGATGGAAGGCTTCACCTTCTTTTCAGTGGTGGATGATGACTTATTATTTGAGGGTGATTTTGAGGGTGGTAGATCATCATCACTATCATCTTCATCATCGGATGAATCACATAAGATAGTTCTTCTGTGTTTCTTGGACCCAAATGATGATTTTCGTGGAGAACTTCTGCGACCTACGTTGTCATTGTCAATAGTTTCAGGTGCACCAGGTGCAGCATTGCTTTTTTTCACCAGTGGACTTTTCTTGGGTTCTGATTTCCCCATTACCCTCGATATAGTGCCCCCCGGAGTCTCATTCAATGAGGCAGCAGCGGCAGCGGCAGCGGGTGAATTATCATCAGATTTACTGCTGCTGGGTGACTCATCCTTCTTGTTTGTGGTGGAGGCCTTCGGGGTTGACGTGACACTTGTCGGAGAATTATTTTCCCTCTTGGCAGCACTGCTTTTTCCAGCGGCAGCGGTGAAAAACGATTTAATATTTTTAGTCTTCACGACCGGTGCTGCCTTTTTCTTGGCTGGAGTTTTAGCCTTGCTGCTGGAAGGGCCCTTGTTACCGCCCGCCATGGTTGTTGTTGCGTTTATGTACTCTTGGTTAGGTAGGTAAGGTTGAAATTGGGAGCATTGAGCATTGCTTCTTAGCTTGCGTTGCGCGTTGCCTTCCTCGGCTTCTACGTAGGAATTAGTATCCTCAATGTGAAAGCTCACAAGACAGAAATTTGGAGGAAGACAAGAGTTCAGTGCTTGCTAAGTATGTGCAATAGTAATGTTTTCCCCGGAAGGCAGCAAAGGGACGCTTGTAGGAAGAGTCCTTATCAATAGCTAGAATAATATGAGCAGCGAAGAGGCAAAC